>JAQGAH010000640.1:0-29580 GCA_034696885.1 Lepidocyrtus paradoxus | reverse complement strand
GTCTTCGGGCAGGGCTCAATCAAATAATAACGATTGGAAACGTCGACTTAGGTAAGTCTAGTTCAATCGGCTTATTAAATACGATAAGTAAGTTTTTTATGTAGCATGCTATGGCAGTAGCTAATCTTGCGACAGAGGGCTTAGCTGAGAAATTTTATGAAGGACTTTTTAAGAGATAGAGAACTGAGAAGACATTCCTTGCTAGACATTTGGTAGAACTATAACCGACAGTTAGCCGCCAATTGTGCATTTACAGTCTTCACATTTCACTTCTGCTAACTGCTCACAAATCCCAGTTTGGTTCTGTAAAATTTTACTCACAACAATTTAGTTTTCTTTTAATTTTGTAATTCAAAGTGAAAAAATTTTAGCTTCCAAAATGGAAATGCATCCACTTCAGAAATTACCAGAGGATATGTGGAGAATGATTTTGGATAATCTAAAGGAACCCAGAGATTTGATCAACTGTCAAATTGCATCTAACCTGTTCCGGGAGATTCTGAGGCCGAGTCAATGTTCATGGCTATTTAGCAAAGTAAGTACAATTAGAGTCAATTAATGAATTTGAGTTTATTAAATATTCCATACAGTATTCTGCTTGCGGATCCTTTCATAACGCAATTTAAATGGTTTTATGTATACTACATGACATGACTTTCCTTTGTTTCCTTTAGATATTTCCACTCTGCGCACCTTACTTGAGGCCAGAGGAAATGTTGATCTGTCGCGAAACTGGAAGGGTCTGGAAGAGAGTTGTTGATAGCCACCTGGAATATCGGAACGAGCTATTTGCTTTTGATGCAACCAATTACGACTACGAATACAATTATTTGCAATATCCACCACATCGATGGGATTCCAAGTGCGGAATAACACAACTTTACGACCAGGAAAATATCGAGAGATATAGGAACATAATCCAGTATCCAGTATGGAATTCTGTGGCTGGCCGTTTCATGGAAATTAACTTAAAAGGCTTTGGTTGGGAGAATACAACTGTAGCGGAAAAAAAGACAAGAGATAACTCCGAAAAAGGAGGCGGCTTGAAGCCTTGTAACTACATTAAAGATTTTCTTCGGAGCGGATACGGACAATACGTGCAACACTTCCAACTCATCAAGCCTGAAGAAACTGGTGGGAGCGTAACCAACCTAATTTGTTTACTGAGGATGCTCCTTGGATCACTTCCAAATCTTAAAACATTGGAGATCTCCATACTAGAGCAAGTGAAACCTCCAGAGCTTGGCACCGTTTCTATTTAGCTATACAGGTACATTTAGTACCTGTACCTTTATGCAGTTTATCGAAAAACATTAAATTTTTAAAAAGCAAATAGGTAATAATGTCATATAAAGTCAATTTACATGAATTAGTATTTGACTATTTCGTTGTCATGTTTCAAGTGCAATGACATAATTTGCTCTATTTTTAAATCACATGCATGAAATGTAATATGACGACTTTGTTGGAAGAGACATCCGACTGTAATTTAAAAGTTATGCATTCTTGCAGCAATTTTTACACCAAAATAGCGCACAAGAAGACTCAAATGTGCAAAACTGTAGATTTGTTGCAAAATGAGAAATTATCAAAGTACAGCGTGCTGTCGCAATAGTCGCAAACCGATACTTTAATTTTTCTCACAGATGGACTAAGATTAGGCCAAGATATCCTTTTCGTTAGTTCGGAAATGAGCAGAACGAGAATAACCACTGTGTTATCTTAGCAGACTTGACTTAATGAACAAATACATTAAGTTCTTGACATATTGTTTAACAAACTACCTTTTGATCATGTTGACATTTATACACAGTAATACAGACCTCCCTGACATGTTACACTACCGGACACCAAGGCAAGATAGGAATGAGCTTTCTAATGAGGAATGATTCATTTTCCTTCCTAGCTTTTAGATCTTTAGATCTACTTTGAATATAGATAGTGCACTTGATAGAAAGTAACGTTCATAAAATGTTACAACGATACAGATAACAAAAGCATACAAAGGTTTCCATAGCGAAGTAGCTAATATCGAAAGATACTTTTATATAAAACGGTGTCAAGCTATGTGGTAGCCGATCCTTTGAAGGAGATTGAACTTAAACTTTTGGAGCAGTTTGGAGACGGAGCCTGCGACCTGCCACAAAAACCTTTGCCTTGGCTGCCCTACTTGGATAAAATTGTAATCAAATTCCATAGCCCTAGCGGCGGCAATAATGCCTATGATATTGTTCATTTGCACCTATTAGCACTATACCGATATCAATTAAGGTCCCTCAAGTTGTACGGGAGGCATTTTTACACACTCGTCATGAAGCTCCCATATCTGACAGAACTTGATGTATGTCTGGATACCGATAGCTGGGTTCTGTTCGATCGCATCTTTTGCTATATCCAATCCCCTTTGCAAAAGTTAACTGTAGAATTTGAGAAAAAAGAGAATGAACTTAATATATTCAAGACGTTCAGTGTCATTAGTCATCATCTTGGATTCTGGTTGAAAGTGCTGTATATTAAACTGGAGGCCGGCCCATCACCTATATGGTACAACCCGGACCAAGGCAAGCCTTTTCTTAAAACTCCACATTTGCGAACGCTAATGCTTCAAGAGTTCGGCTTCCAAAAGCTGTCGTTAGACATACTTTTAGATGTAGCTTCTTCTCTGGAGTGTCTGCATATCTGTACTTCCAGAGACTTTCGCATTAGACGTTTTAGTCATGAGGTTGTAGATTTGTAC
Organism: Lepidocyrtus paradoxus; assembly: GCA_034696885.1. Classification (NCBI taxonomy): domain Eukaryota; kingdom Metazoa; phylum Arthropoda; class Collembola; order Entomobryomorpha; family Entomobryidae; genus Lepidocyrtus; species Lepidocyrtus paradoxus. Next base: position 26,843 of record JAQGAH010000640.1, on the reverse strand, counting down.
GAACATATGAATCCTAAAGGTGACCTATCCAATTCAAACATCTGGGGCCTGATGCCCAGATTAAGAACGCTGAGCTGGCAGGACGAGACTACGTGTTTAAAAAAGCAGCATTTCCCTTTAATTTGAGAATTTGTGGATAGATGGTCAGGGGTTTAATTTTAAGAGGATACTTTGTTTTTAAAAGCGTCGTATTTACACTGAATTGCAATTTTAAAGTAAACTTAATAGTACGCTTTTTGCCTGGTCATAGGATATGATTAAATAGTTTTAGTTTGTAATTCAGTTTCAATTTAAAAAATTCAGTTCTAGTATTTAAAAAAAATGTGTTTCAATGTCAATGGGAATTACTATGTAGTTAGGTTAATTTTAATAGCAACAGTTAGGAATATTTTACAGGTAAATAATTTTCCGGTGTGGTTCTGTGATGGATTTGATAAGAATGTATTCTTGTATTAGCTTTTTTTGTCACGATATTATGTGATGAATATTAATTGTACCCGGAAAAATAAATAATCATAATTTTACATTTTACCTTCAAACCTATAACCGATTGATTACATTCACATTATTATGTAACTGCTTGCGTTGACGTGTATAACGAATATGCATCTTTTCATAAAAGGAGTAAAATATCGCTGCCTTACATTGACGACTCATCCAACTCCAATAATTATGTCAATGTCATTCATACCTTTATAGATTTGTAAGTATATTCAATTGCAAAAGCCATCTGGTCGTTTGTCACTCCAACGCCAACTCTGTTCATCGATACTGACATGGATACTGAGTGAGCACTGAGGACTAAGTGGACTGACATATTTATACTTATTATCTGTAATTATAGGAATCTCGTCTTGGATACCATTATTCATCTTGCCCCAATATCATGTAATACAGTTGAAATGTTGGCATTCAAAATATTCAAATTGATCAAATACATTTAAACTGTCTGCATGCAATCGCAATCGGTCACCGTTATCTGTATTGTTTTACAATAGTTTACTTTTTTTTACCATTCTCCTTGTTGGCGTGCAGAACAACGTATTACAATTAAAAGTTAAATGCATTATTCTTTGATTCATTTAATTTCATCGTCTGTTTCAACCGTTACAGACAGCAGCTGGAAGGATGACGAATTACTTGCACATCTGGGACCCCAAGGTGGAGCATCTGTGGAAGTGGAAGCTTCTACAAGTGATGAGTGGAATGAACTATTTAAGATGCTGTATTTTCCTTTGAATAGTATCCATTGTTCTCCTTTTCTGCTTCTCCGATACAACTGGGTTTTTCTCTAAAACTAAATATTTCCTTTTATTTAATGCAATCAAGATATCCCATGCATTCTAAATGGGCTTTCGTCTCGAAAATGACAAATCAGAGAAATAGTAACGTGTGTCCAAAATAATTCTCATAGGATCAATTAGTCAAATTAGCTTGACCAAAGTCTCTCGAGAAATTGAGAGGAAAAAAAAGATTTTTTATGTTGACCCGAGAATTTATGCTGCGTATAGGATGCTGTTGCTTGCTGCTTGTATGCATAGCGTAATCTACAATGGTGGTGTTGATCCGTGGAGAGGTCGTCTGGTCGTCTCAGTAGAACTGAAATAATACATTTCCAAACTGGTCGTCTCCGTCATATCCCAGACGGCCAGTAGCACCTTTGCTTTGTTCAAAAAGTTAGATTACTCTGTGGAACTTCATAGTTAAAAATATATGCCATGCAACGAGATGAAAAAAAAATCATGTAAGATTAATTTTATGTATAGCAATAAAAAATAACCGTCAAATATGTCGTTTCGACTTTAAATCTTGGTATTCATATTTCAATCATCATTCCATTTAATTTGACAGAGATGCCGTCTTCGCTCAATGACATTTTTTCTGGCTGTCAAAATGTCAAGTATTTTCATATTCATCATCATCTTCACATTGGAATTTGGTTTTTAGTATCTTGGTTTCTGGCTTTACTCAAAATTGCATTGACACGGACTGACCCAGGAAAGAAGGAGGAAGTAAGAAAGTGAGGAACAAACAGCTTTGAATGATTTGTTGTGACCCGGCTTTGTCTATGCTAAATCTCATGTAAACTAAACACTGCAGACAACTTAAGTGGAGCATGTCTTTCTTTTCTGTTTTCTCCCTCTCCTTATCATCCCTTCCGAGTTCCTACCAATTGTAAAGTTGAGAGTGCAATTGACAGTCCAGTATTTACTTGTTCAATAAAATTAGTAATTGATTTAATAATTAAAAATTCTTTGACGATTTAACGTAATTTGTTTATTTTTAGCTATTGATTCATTACTAGAATAAGAGTGAGCTATGATTTTATTGTTGTGACAGTCAGTATAGTAACTGATAGAGAGCCATTTTAATTAAACTAGAATACTAGAATAGAAGGTAGACGGTTTAATTAAACTAGAAGGTATAATAAGGCTGGAACAGGAAGAAGTGGTCACGCCTCACGACGGAGGCATTTATAACAAAGGCAAAATAATGAATTCATTATTATTATTACAAATTGCAAGTCACTAGATTGTTTAAATCTAATTGTATGAATTATATTGAACTTCTCAAATACTAAAATTTGATTCACTCATCATTAATGAATTCTTAATGAATTTTCAGATTAAGATCACAGGTCACAGGTTGAACAGCTGCAGGCGGGTTACGTAGAATTCTTAGCAGCGTCTATCTAGCTGAGCAACGGTAATTCTAAAAGGTCAAAATGGATCAACGGAAACAACGGAACTCTGTAAATTTTTACTATTGTGACTAATTACAATATTTTAATTAGTTAATTGCAAATTAAACACATTGATGTAGTTTTAAAAATTATCTTGCATTTTGAGCGAACAAAATAAGATTTGGGTTTGGAAATGGTGTCATACTTTGTTCTCTTTAAAAAAAATTATTAGATATTGAAAGTCCCAAACTCAGTTCGTCCGGAAAGGGATGGAGTGGACATCGGCGGCGATACTGAAGAACTTGGTGGGGGAAATGTAAATTCCGGCAGAGGAAGATGCGTCAGCTTCAGTGACACCACTCAAGTCAAGTAAGAAAGATGGGAGGAAGGACAGTGACTAGAATTAACCAATTAAAAATGCATTTTACTCAGGAATGAAGAAAAAACATAAATAACAAATGAAATAATTTCAATACCGAACCACTCTGAACGTTTCCGTTTTTTAAATTAACAGGGAATTTGCCAATAGTACGGGTTCATCGAATGAGGACTCTTTCTCAGGATCAAACTTCAACCAAACCATGGTGGGCGAGGACATTGACATGGACATTAGCGACATTTCTGGCGAAGGCGATGATGATGAGCAGCCAATAGTTCCGAACCCTGAGGCAAGGGCTATAAGCGATGGACAAGAGCAAGAGGCTAGATATAGAAAAGTTAATTCAATCTGTTCGGGTTGTGTTAATATTATTAAGACAGTTTGGAAGTTAATACAATATCTTTTTTTATAGATATTGGAAACTCGTCGCTCATTCAGATCAATTGAAGGCTTCGGAAGCGTAAATGAGGAGAATGATTCCCCTAATATGGGTGCAGGCGGGGGTGTTTTTAAAGAAGGCGGGGGTCAAAGAACGAGCCCCATGACCTTATTAAATCTCAAAAGGGTCAATGCAAAAATGTCAGTTGTAGACAAAGCGTCTTTAGCCATTCCCAACGACTACACAAAGACCATTTTTTCTGGATCAAGAGATATGTCAGTGTCGTCCATTGTGGAGCTTGATATTCTTCCTAGAAAGTGTCGAAGGAACAGAATGACCATTTCTACTCCCCATAATATGTCATTGATTGATACTCCTCAAAATACGGACAGGCGACAGGGACTTGAAGAGAAGAATCCCCCCAAGGAAGCAAAACTTAGGTCGACCAATAGCAAAGCAACAGTTTCTTCAGCAACTGCATCTTTATATTCAGCAAAAAATCACACAATTTTTGCTGAACCTGTGGATATGTCAGTGTCGTCTATTGATCTTGATCAGCCTGCCATGCTTCCGTCCGCTCCAAAAAAATGTCGAAAAAACAGAATGACCATTTCTACATCCCAAAATATGTCAGTAGCGGAGCCCTCATCATCTTTTAACCGAACAAGAATGGCAGGATCCAATGCAGACACGCCAATTGTGGAAGCACCAGCTTCAACTGTTCATTCTTTATCTAGCCATACTTTGTTCACTGGACCTGGAGAAATGTCCATTGATGAAGTAAATGGAACTTTTAAGAATTCATCGAAAAGCAGAATTCCAAGAAAGGTTCGGGGGACCATGAGTACTCTTAAAGAGCTTACGAGGGTTGATAATGCAGATATGTTGATTACGGAGCCAATCGTTTCAACCCGTACCCGTCACCTAAAGTTTACTAAAGTAACTGAATCTGTGGATACGCCCGTCTCTACATTGGTGGCACCACCCGCTCCTTTGCCAGTGGCTGAACTTTCCCATAATGGGAGGAAAAATGTGAACTCTGCGCCTTCATACAATAAAAAGCAATCTGACCCATTGTCCTTGTTGGAAGAAACTTCAGGCGGTCATCCAAGATCAAATTCAACTATGTTAACAGGTCCCGGGGATATGTCAATGTATGTGATTGATAAGAATGCTGCTACTAGAGCTACTCCAGTAATTGATAAAACTCAAAGGAAAAACAGAATGACTATCTGCAATCCCGGAGACATGTCAATAATGGAACAGTCACAAAATATTGGGAAACTTCCAAAAAATAACGGCGTAACTTTGCCGTCCTCTGTTAAAGAAATCCCAGTTGTGGAGCCAGCAGTTTCAGCCCAGGGTTACCAAGATCATGAAGGTATTAACGGCAGTGATATAAGCAACCCAGCGCCATCTCATCAAGAGCAGATTTACCCCAAAATTACCATCCGTAAATCAGGGGAAGGAGTGACCCAGCCACAGCAGCAGTTATATCTGAGAAAACCAGCCCCAAACCCGGTTCGTGATCCACTTGGAAAGAGCAAGATTGATAAAAAACTAGGTGATCAAGCACACCCCGTCCAGTTTTCATTTGGAAAATTTGGCCTGCTGAAGACACCGAAAAGAAATAAAATAATTCCGGAACGGGGCCCTTCCGCAACGAGCAAACTTCGATTGAAACAAAATGCTCAAACACCCGCAATGCTTCCGCGGAACAAAAAATATACAAAAGATGTTGGACTCGACTGCACAATTGAAAACCAAGAAGATGCAATGAAATCCGTTATAGGTGTCAGTATAATGACATCCCCCACGAATTTTCCCATTGGGAAACCAGTAGCCAAAACAGTTGATATGGGTACCTCTCCAATTGTGATACTTGAGAGTGAAAATCTCTCTACTAGCAGATCATTCATCTTTTCGAAACTGGTGGAAATGACGGTCACAGAGTCATCTACAGAACCAACTATCACAGCAGCTCACCGTCAAGAAAGGGATCCAACTGAACCAGTGGCTGTTGATATGTCAGTGTCGGCTGTTGAAGTTGAACCTTCTCCTACTCCAACAGCGGTTCAGAATACACACAGACGAAATAGGATGACCCTGGCTAGTTCTAAGAACATGGATGTGTCACTGGTTCAGAATAACATCCCTCCACTAAATACTGCTGAATCCGTCGAAGAAAATAATGACGAAATTTCTTTTCATCCAACAAAACTAACTAAAAAGGGAAAATTGTCACAACCCGAACAAGTCTCATCAACCCCTTCGGATTATCCAAACACTGGGCCTGAAATTTCTACAGAGTTGGTGGAGACCTCAATGTTGAGCAGTAACGACGCGGAACCGAGTGCTGCTCATCAATCCCAAAAAGGAGGAGAAAACGGGTTGTCCACAAGTACTTCAAAATTGACCTCGGCAATCTTTCCCCCGGAAGAAGATGGTGCAGATGCAAACAACAGAATTGATCAAGGACCATATCTCATCGGAACAGGTCACCCTTTATCATCCAAAACACGCATTGCCTCAGTTAAAGGGAAGGACTCAACAACTCCTTCACCAACCCATGCAAATGACGATGCAGAAATATTAGTTCAGAAATCCGGATCTCATCATCCCGAAATGGTCTCAATGAATATGTCTTCCTTCAGTTATCAGAGCCAGGTATATCAACAGAGTGACACTGAGACTTCAAGCAGTGATGAAGATGACATGGAACAAGAAGATATTCAGAAAGAAAGCGTATCAAATCTGGAAGAGGAGGCGAAAACGTCTGAGATCTGTATGAAAGCAAATGCTGAAACGGATGCTGAAGCGATTTTAGAAGCAGTACAAAACAACAGCATTGACGATGTTCCTCATTCATACAGCATTAGTTTTCTCGCTGAAACCTTCCAAGAAGATAATCAAGAAGACATCGCCGAACGCGAATCGGAGATGATTAGAACGGCCAACCTTGACAGGACAGAATTTGGTGAGCATTCCTTCGGGAAATTGTCCAACGGAACAATGGAAACTCAAGCAGGGTCTTCCTTTACCCTTCCAGCAGTCCTTACTGTCAGTGAGCCTTCACTTTCATTTGGAGAATCTTCAGCAAAAGTATCAACTGTGGCAATAGAGGCTCCCCCTCCAACCCATCGCAAAACATCGGAGTTTCCTGCAAGACCACCGAAATCTCCACCTTTTAGTTCTGCTTATAAAGCTGTGAAAGAAAAACTGTTGAATGCTCCAGACGACTCAGATATTTTCCAATCCATGAATTTTAAATTCTCTCTCACCAATGAACTTTGTGCATTGTCAGATCCAGAATGGGCTGATATTGCAAGATCATTTAGCGAGTTTTTGGGACCCGACTATACAGAATCAGTTACTATCCATAGAAACACCAGGGCTTTGCATAATTCTTCCGGTCAACCTCAACCATCTGGATAAACTATGACCTGGCAGGACGAGACTACGTGTTTAAAAAAGCAGAGCATATTTATTTCCCTTTCATTTGAGAATTTGTGGATAGGTCGTCAGAGGAGGGGTGGCAACGGGGTAGTCGTTACGATATGGGGTTTAATTAAGAGGATAGTTTGTTTTTTAAAAGCGTCATTTACGCTCAATTGCAATTTTAAAGTAAACTTAATGAGTTTGCTTTTTGACTGGTCGTAGGATATGACTAAATATTTTTAGTTGGTAATTCAGTTTTAATGCTAATTAAAACAGTTAAGTTCTAGTATTTAAAAAAAAATTGTGTTTCAATGTCAATGGGAATTACTACGTAGTTAGTTTAATTTTAATAGCAACAGTTAGGGATATTTTACAGGTAAATAATTTTCCGGTGTGGTTCTGTGATGGATTTGATAAGAATGTATTCTTGTATTAGCTTTTTTTTGTCACGATATAATGTGATGAATAGTATTAAATGTTCCCGGAAAAATAAATAATCACAATTTTACATTTTACTTGACCGATTGATTACATTCACATTATTATGTAACTGCTTGCGTTGACGTGTATAACGAATATGCATCTTTTCATGGGAGTCAACTATCGCTGCCTTACATTGCCGACTTATCCAACTCCTATAATTATGCCATGGTCATTTGTCATTCCAACGCCAACTCTGTTCATCGATACTGACATGGATACTGAGTGAGCACTAAGGACTAAGTGGACTGACATATTTATACTTATTATCTGTAATTATAGGAATTTCGTCTTGGATATCGTCATTCATCTTGCCCCACATATCACTTATCACATCACATCAAACAGTATCAGTATAGTTGAAATGTTGGCATTCAAATCAATCAAATACATTTAAACTGTTTGCATGCAATCGCAATCGGTCACCGTTATCTGCATTGTTATACAATAGTTTACTTTTTTTTACCATTCTCCTTGCTGGGTGCAGAACAACTCATTGCAATTAAAAGTTAAATGCGTTATTCTTAAATTCATTTCATATGAATCATTTTCCAATATGCATGTAACACAACTACTAACAGTTTTCATGCAAGCGTTTCTACCCAAAAGGTGTGATTCAGCGTTCATCAGCGTCCGTATGCAATAATGGGACTCTCATGGGTTGAAGCTCTCATATTCCTTCTCATGCCAACAATCTCATTTCTCATTCCTTCGTCCTTGCGCAACTCACGCCTTTTGCTCCATTTACGATCAGATTGTATGTAAACTTGTATATGTTTTGTGTATGTATATCATGTCATATGTATATCCAAAACATTAGATTGAGAAATACTTTCGAGATTGGGTGAGGAGAGGCTTGTTTCCTCCTTATCAAATTTAACTTATCAATTATAGTTATCCATCCTGATGAGCACACACCTGACCTGATCACTGTGATCAGTAAGCTGGATGAAAACATGCTGGATGATAAGCTATTGTGGAACTGTGATAACCGCAATAAGAGGATAAGACACTGTGGAAGTTTCTTTTTAACTTTAGCAAAAAGAACTAAACTCAAGTTTGGAAATTAGCTGAGTGAAAAATAACAAAGTTCTTCACGAGTAGGAACTCCACCGCCCTCGGAGGCGTTAAATGTGGCGTGAAAGGCGTGGAGTAGCTCCGGAAGGACTTTAAAAAGGTGTATGAATGGTAAGGAACACAGAATCTTGGAAGTAATTCTGTGGGGAGGTGGAGCGGAGGATGGAGGGGAGTGGAGGTTCGGTGCTTAGTGGCAAACGATTCCTTACAAAATTTATTGCTAAAAGTTCGTATGAACTATAGTTAACTGGACTTCTCACATCGCTCATTAAGTGAGATGGTGCGGGTGCCTCCCCTTGTTACATTTGAGTAGCTTCAATTACAAACTAGCGCAACGGTAAGTGACGGTTGTTCTGATGTTCTGATAAGCATGCCTATGATTGTCTATGTTCAGTTTGATTGTGATAAAGATGTAAAACCAATACTCATTACATGGATTTAACTAACTCTACAGGAAAAGTAATAAAATGAGGATGTCGGACCATAGAAGCTTTTTTGCCAAGACGGTCGAGCACCTAGCTCGCTGTCTAGCTGCAATGAATCCGACGCCATTTGAAAAGGTAGGAAAGACGTGATTTAATGGCTCATTAACTAGTTTAAATTTTTTGATTTCTGTTGATTGAATGTTACACTCCCTAATTATGGATTACTACCGCATGGGGAGCCGTTCGTTAAACTGCGTTCACTTTTGTGACTGTTAGCGTCATTGTGTTTATTAGAGGAAGCTGCGTATAAGCAGTTGGTAGTTAACATGTACACCGGGACTAGTAACGAGTATGTGAGTTGACGATTTTTGTGATTTTTGTTGGATTAGGTGCAACGCTTGCTTGACCTTTGTCCCACTCCCAGCGCAAATGGAATCTATCGTATCGATGAGCGAGGCCAAGATGCCATGATGGCTCTTGGCATATACTTCATCGAGTCTGGGCTGCAACACAAGCAGAAAATTTTACCGTATTTGACGCAAATATATAAATCCCTCCCCAGGTGCCAGTGGGCATTTACCTTTGGATTACATGAAAGTGAGTAGTCTGCCCTTATATGTTCAATGTTCCAAATTTGAGTGTTATGATTTATGGTTTATCCCTTGACCCTTGGGCTTACTGGTACTTTTTGTGCTTCAATTGACTATTTAGAAATTTCACTTGCGGAAAAAGTGACATTTTTGCTGACAACTTTGCTTAGCGACGTGGCGATTCTGAGCATTGACACGGAGCGCAAGGATATCATCTCCATGCAGCTGGACATTCTTCAACGGGTGGGGGAGTCAGTGACGGAAGCAATATCTTCTGCGGAGCCGGACCCCCACAATAAGGAACATGTTGTTGACGTTTTGATCCCGATTCTCCTCGGCGTTGCAAGGGCGTTTGGCCGTTATGGAGAAACGGAGGAGCAGAATATTCCCTTATTTACATTGATATTTCCTAAGCCTAAAGCTCCTCTTGTCGTGAGAAAAGATGAGAGGGGAGTGAAATCCATCCCCAACTTTCGGTCAGTAATCCCTCGATCCCTTTCCACTTCCTTCGGAGTCCCAATCGTGAACGAACAACATCCCGAACAAGTGAACTGGTTCACTGTGATAGCAATGCCGAAAGCGGATGTGGACTATGCAACGGTATTCTTTCGAAAACAGGGATCCTCCTATGCGTCATATAAAAATAAGCCGTTGCTGGTCAAGTTTACTGTTGCTCAGTTGCAGGTATGTAAACAACATAATTATACATTGGTAATTCTTTCGTGTTAAAATTACAAGTAGATGATGATTTACTAATTGCTTTCTTCTGCTTTTACCAGTCTATTCTTCAAACTGCCAAGAGCTTGCTAGACCAAGTTGTGCTGAGTAAACTAGATGTATGGTTTGCAGACGTGAGGGCTTGCCAAATTGACAAATCGTCGCACTACAAGTAATTATAATTTTTAAGCAAAATGAATTTTACAAAATGTTTATATAACTGTGTATTAAGGTTATCTTGTTTAAAAAAAATAGAACCGTTAGCGAAATCTTAAACTTGGTACTCGTCTCCCTGTTGAAGGAGTGTCTTCATCGTCATCAGGATCTACCCACTCCCTTTACGAAAGAGGTTCAGGAATTTGTCAAAGGACTGTTTCTCTCTGGACAAACTGAGCTCATGCGTTACACCAAGAAAAATGTAGAGGTATATATTTTAAGCAGCTATTAATAGAGAGCGCCGTGCATAACTCAAAACCTTGAAAACTAGGCCATAAGGTTTGTAATCCCAACGTCTGTAATTATCTCAGGAGAACGGTAACGGGGTGGATGGTGCTAAGCGCTGTGGGAAATTTCGAATGAACGTGCAAACCAATGCCAACTGCGTTGAACTTCTAGTATGGGCAATTGGTGATGAATCTGGTAAGATAAGCTGGTTTAGTTGTTTATCCATTGGCGTAGTTATTACAACGGTTATTTCTTTTATTTTAGTTGTCAATGAAATCTCTTTTATCAATGAAATTTTAACGGGTATTGGCTCGAAAAGTAGAGAGCGGGCAGTCATCAATAAGTGCGCAAGTAAAGACAGAATGACTATTACTTTCAGTGTTCCGAGTGTACCCATGTTTGTTTTTATGTGCACTGGGCCCATACGCTCACTGTATATTTATTTACTACATTAATTAATAACTACTGGTAGAATTAACTTGTAACTCAGTATTCTGTTGTTTTGTGACTTTGAGAAATTATAGTATTTAATTTAGAATTAATGTAAACTACTTTGATTAATCAAAATTCTAATCCTTGGTTTATAGTTAAGCTTAAAAATGGTTTTAAATATTTGTTTCATTTTTTTAGGAGCGGACAGTCTTTGTTGTCGACTTGCAGAGAAGATAAATGACACGCATGCAAATAAGTTGGCACTCGCTCATATGCCGCTTCTTGTGGTCTGTCTTCAGGTAAATGTCAATGCCTTTAACTTTAATCAAACATGGCAAATGTTTTTGCGAGAATGTATAATTTAGGAGTAACTTATGTGTTTACAGGGTCTAGGTGACCTCGCTTGTAAATTTCCCACCATAGCCTCATCCAGTATTCAGTACTTAAAGGAATTTCTAATTGGCCCATCTCCTATTCTTGCCCGTTTGTATGACAAGGAATCGGCAAAAGCATCCAGTAAGTTGCAATTTAATGTATTTACATTGGCTGACTAATTTCTGAACATCAATTCTTAAAATGAGTTCTTCAGCATGTCCATTGTCATTCGGTTTATAGATGTGCAAACATTGGAAGATGTTTGGAAGAAGGATGACACACAAATGGCTGCTTTCCAGCGTCTTCGAGACGTCGCAATTGAGAATCTATGTCATGCTCTCAAAGCTGGACTAAGTCTGGAAGCGCATTCTGTCCAGGCATTCTTGGCCTCTGTATCTAATCGTGTGTTTATGGCGGAAAAGGAATGGAAGGAGTCCCAAGGAAATGACGGGGAAAAACTATCGATTGAGCATATTTCACCCTCAACAGACACGGAGAATTCTTTGCTGGTCTTGACCAACTCTATTGTAATGTTGGGACATGTGGCTGTGGCGTTAAAAGAAACTGCTAAAACAACCGAGTCTGTCCTTCATTTCCTTCAGCAAAGAGTGGGGAAAATGCCACCTGTTCTGGATATTCTCATTGTCGATCAGTTGGCCTGCATAGTAATTGCTAAATGCGAGGTGAAGCTTATAAATATTTTTAAATTATTAATTATGTTATCTATAAATCATCCGATGAGTTAATCTAATGCAATTTATTAACATTTTGATTGACTTGTTCACAGAGCTACGTTTATGAAGAAGTCATGAAAATGTTTGTAATGTTTACCGTCGAAGCCAGCTCATCAACTTACGCGGATAATCCTGACTGTAAATACCGCCATATTAGTGGTTCCGTCATGAATGCACTAGCCAACATCGCTTTGAGTTTGGAAGGAGAGGCTCTGATGAATGACTTACTGGTTCGTCTTCTCGAACTATTTGTACAACTAGGATTAGAAGGGAAAAGGGCGGCTGATAAATCCCCAGCTACTGTGAAAGCTTCTTCGTCAGCTGGAAATCTTGGGATATTAATTCCAGTCATCGCATTACTACTTCGAAGGATTCCTCCAATCATGGATGTGAAACCAAGACTACATAAACTATTTAGGGACTTTTGGCTATATTGCATCATCATGGGCTTTGTCTCATCTCAGGAGAATTGTGGACTGTGGCCTGGAGAGTGGTATGAAGGTGTACAGGAAATTGCCTCTAAAAGCCCTCTCTTGATTTGCAGAACAAGTATTCGTTCTGAACTAAGAGAGCTACAGTATACTTCAGCGTTGCGGGCAGAAGCCGTGTCCCCGGTAAAGTTAAAGACCAACAAGTAATTAATTTCCCTAACTTAAAGGTTCAAGATTTATAATTGTATTATTCCTTGTTCCTTGCAGATTGAATTGCAAGAGCTGAGAAACAAAATTCTGTTCTTGCTTGGCAAGTGCTCCACCGACGTTTCATCGATTGTTCGCAATCTTCAGTTTCCGCAGTGCGCATATGTATTGTCTGTGTATTGGCTGGAAATTTTAAGAATTCAGACGGTTCCTGAGCCAAGTTTCAAAGAAATTTTTGGTTATTTGTGCGAACCTTCCATTCAGAAGGAAAAGAATCAATTGTGGAATTGCTTTTCTTGGTGAGTCCTATATTGGAGGTCTTCAGTATAAACTATGATGAATGAATGATGTAAGATTGGAATTTACTTGGCTAATTTCGTTCTCTAATTGGATCAGTGTTGCAGAGAAAGTTTTTGAGCAATTCTTGGTAGTACTAACGAAACGGGACAGAGACTCACAAAGGGAGAAGGAGTTGGAGCAGCACGCCCAATTCTTGCTGGTCAAGTTTAATCATGTTAATAGACAAATACGAAAGGTTGCTGACAAATTCCTTTCGGGTTTAGTAGAAAAGTAAGTTTTGTTTTAGTTTTTTCCAAAAAAGATTTACGCGGCCACTGCTTTCTTGTCAGCTATAATAAATTTAAAAAAAAACCTTAAGTAATACCAAGTATTATTTTTTTTAAATTGTCTCAGATTCCCCCACCTTCTTTGGAGTCGTACCGTTCTTCACACTATGCTGGATATATTACAAGTGCTTTCCAAGAGTTTAAATACGAACCCAAACATAGATACTGCCACAGCAGCTATAAATAATACTCCATATCAAATTCAGTTCAAGGATAATATGGAAGAAAGAGAGGTGAGAATAATTGAAGGAAAATTAAAATTTACTTAACCAACCCATTTTATGGAGGAGGTAGTTAGATACAATTGTATTACATGTTATGTTAGAATTTAACTATAGTCATTGCTGCTTTGCTTTCAGGAAATGGTGCGAGACTACGCCGAAAGATGCAAGGGATTCCTTCAAGAGGCTATGAAGTGGGCACCAGAAACCACACGCTCTCACTTGGAAGAATACGTGAATCTAAACTGTATTGATGCTCTTCAAAATCATTCTGGCTTGGCGATGGCTACGGAAGGACTGCTAAAGTTTGCAGGTCTTAATATATCTGCGTCATCTCTTCCTGTAAGTAATGCTTGAAAAGAACGTTTGGTAATTTTTGTTATCCAATCATCATTTTGAAATTATCATAAGAATGGCTTAATTTTCTTTGGTAGGACACCGCATTAGAGAAACGGCCGAATTGTGTAAAGACGAGCATCCCGAGATGCATCTCATCTTTAACAATGCGGAACCACTTTCTGGGCCAAGTACAAGGGATGCTGCAGATTGAAAAGTTGAGTTCCGTTGTCGCTGGATTAATCAATCGTCTTACCAGGGAGGACGGCGATTCTGCGGATGATGACGACAATTTCACAGAGGGTATTTGGTTGGCTACATCTCTATTGATTTGCCATGAAGGATTGAACCGTTTTCTACTACATGCAGTATGCTGGGCTCCAATCCATCGATTTACTGAGAATGTTCTACGGAGCTGCTGTGAATGTTGGCAATGGCTCCTCTCCGCCCGGAAGGACTTCACTTTGGCCTTCATGCAGGAGATGATGGCATCATGGCAAAGCACGGTAGAAAGAAAGGTTGGGATATTTTCTCCAACTCCCCCGTGTACAAGCCCATTGTCAGCGTATGAAGGATGTGACTTGAAACTTTTGTTGCCAAATATTATCCCTCACGACATCTGGATTGGTTTTATTTGTGAGCTAGTGGAGAATAGTAAAGGCTGTAATGATGATTTAGTGGAAATGTTCCTATATCTTATTCATCGCACATTTCCATTCACTGTTGGGACGGATAGGTCAATGACTCGCCATATCTTGGCCCTGCGACCAAGGTTTCGCCTGCTCAGTTGTGCCCTTAGCGTTGTGCAAGATGATACAAGTCGTCATCCACATTTGAAAAAGTCGATTGTTCGGGAGAGGATTTACGCAGCATGTTTGGACTACTTTTGTCAGGCATACTCGGTTCCTTCCACGGATGCAATGGAACTTCGAAAGGATCTTCAAGTTGTACTGAAGTTTTGGCAGATTCTACACAATGATAAGAGATATATTCGTCCGATGGCTGATTCGTCGTCGCGTGTGCCCTTTGTAAGAATTCATTTTGGACTTTGAGATAATAAAGAATATCTATTAAAATTAATGCCACGTTGATTTCAGGTGTAAATACTTATTAACATTATGATTAATTTCGTTTGTTCAGCAGAATCGGATGCCAGAGACCCTCCCAGTGTCTGAAATGAGATTTAACGACGGTTGGATGAACACAGTATATGCAAAGAAAGATCACCAGCGTATTCGTATTAATAAGCAGAGGAACGAAGTGTTTGAAAGAAATAGCTTGAAGGAAATGATGAAGAAAAGAAACTTAATTCTAGAATTGCTTGCTCAAGAAATCGACGTACTCATGACCTGGCATAATCCGCTGAATGCACCGGAACTTGCAATCTCTGGAGAATCCACTATCAACACATGGCGGGCAATGAAAAGCTCAGATAAGATGTGGCGTGATTCCGTTCGTTTGGCTTGGGATGTTAGCCCTATTTTAGCTGTCTATTTACCAAGACGTCTTAAATCAACGGATAAGTCAGTTGTGGTAGACGAAGTGGGACATCTTGTTCGACAATATCCGGATTGTGTTATGCATATACCTGAAGCATTGATGTACCTTGTTACACCTGATGCCATTGTTGGGGATTATCCCGAGGTGATTTATAAATACCTACAAATAAGTAGTTGTGGTGTTTATCTATTTCTGTCATTTTCATTGTTTTCAATTTCCCAATTTCAGTTATCTGCTGTTTTAACATGGGCGCCATGCTCACCCATCCGAGCCCTTTCATTTTTCAGTAGACAATATCCAACACATCCGATCACTGCTCAGTATGCTGTGAAAACATTGTTGAGCTATCCTGCGGACGCTGTCCTGTTTTACATTCCGCAACTCGTCCAAAGTCTGCGTCATGATCATGTGAGTGTAAAAGCTTTCATACATCATATATATAACCAATGGATATATGAATATATGATGGATATATGAATTAGCTAATGGGCTTAAACTCACATTATTTACTTTGCATTTTCTACTAGATGGGATACGTTGGCGAATTTATCAAGAACATTGCAAAAAAGTCTCAACTGGTGGCTCATCAATTGATTTGGAATATGCAAACAAATATATTTTTGGATGAGGAAGGTCATCAACGAGATCGTAAGCTGTACACAAATCATTCAGTATATTTCATTTTTTTAAAGTGCGAATTGTATTGCAATGCCTAATTTTGTCGTTTTGATGATGAATTACAGCTGATATCGCGGATACATTGGAATCTCTTATCAAGTCGATTGTGTCATCCACGTCTGGAAGTGCAAAAAACTTTTATGAGAAAGAATTCCAATTCTTTGAAAAGATCACGGGCATATCTGGAGAGATACGAAAGTTCCCAAAGGGGCCAGAACGGAAGAACGCCTGTCTGAATGAACTCGCTAAAGTTGAAGTGCAGCAGGGATGCTATCTCCCTTCCAACCCAGAAGCTTTAGTGCTTGATATTGATGCAAAAAGCGGAACACCTATGCAGAGGTACCTGTGCTGGCTAATTTTAGTTGAGCCTGATATTTCACGGATGATATTATGAAGAAACACATAATATTCGAAACTCTTTGATAGTGCGGCCAAAGCGCCCTTCTTGGCAAGATTCAGGGTGAGACGCTGTGGTATCACGCAAGTAGAAAGTGTTGGGCTGGGTGAGTTGGAGCTACCTCCTGCTACTACAGGGATGGACGAAGAGATTTGGCAAGCAGCCATTTTCAAGGTTGGTGACGACGTGAGGCAAGATATGCTGGCCTTGCAGGTCATCTCACTCTTCAAAAATATTTTCGAACAGGTCGGACTCGATATGTTCCTGTTCCCATATAGGGTGGTTGCTACCGCACCTGGGGTAAGTTGAGACACTATGATGTTGCCCAATTATTATTACAAAGCATACCAGGTGGTATTTATATTTATTTATGTCAGTAATTTGTAACTAACTGGTACTGGTATACTCTTGTTGAACTAGAGCGGTGTCATTGAGTGTGTGCCCAACGCGAAATCTAGGGATCAACTGGGTAGGCAGACGGACGTTACTTTGTACGACTACTTCAAGAAACAGTATGGTGAGGAGGATACACACGCCTTCCAAGACGCTCGCAGAAAATTCATAAAATCCATGGCAGCATACAGTGTAATCGGGTTCCTTCTCCAGATTAAGGATCGACACAATGGAAACATTATGCTGGATGCAGATGGCCATATTATTCATATCGGTAAGTTACTAATACTCATACTCATATGGACTACGGACTACCACATAGGTAGATACTGACTTTGCTGAATTTTTTATTTAGATTTCGGGTTCATGTTCGAGAGTTCCCCAGGAGGAAATCTAGGATTTGAGCCAGATATTAAGTTAACAGAGGAGATGGTCATGATTATGGGAGGGAAGATGGAGGCTCCACCGTTTCGCTGGTTTATGCATTTATGTGTGAATGCGTACCTAGCAGTGAGGTAATTGTTAAGAAATTCTGACATTTATATAGATTGTGCTAATGCTAATTTCCAAACCAAACGTTTTGACTAACGTATTGTTTTTTGCAAACATTTAGGCCATACTGTGAATCCATCGTCTCCTTGGTATCCCTAATGCTGGACACTGGTTTACCCTGCTTCCGTGGACAAACAATAAGGCTCCTTCGGCAGAGATTTAGCCCTGAAAGTAGCGAACGAGAGGCTGCCCAATACATGTTGAATGTTATCAACAACTCCTTCTTATCCATTAGAACGAAAACCTATGACATATTACAGTTCTACCAGAATCAAATTCCATATTAGACGAGAGGCCAATAACTTACAATATCTTGTTGCATGTTGATTGCCCGTACATTTATCTTCTCTAATTACTTTACAGAGCAGGCACGATGATTTCTAGTTCATAAATTTAAATAGGCATAAAAAATACTCAAGACATTCCAGGAATTAGGTTATCAATGACTATGGGAATTTAAAATATTATCTAGGTTAAGAAACAGTTACAGGTATATCATAATCTATGAATTCCGCCTTTTAAACAGGAATTCATATAGGCTGATGAGCAAATGGTGCAATAGACTCTGGTTAGTCATAGTGGTTTGATCATAATCAACCTAAGATATATTTAACAACGGACGAATGCCCCGAAAAGGCTATTTTGATAGGAACAAGCTTAAAAAAGTGAAATAATTTTAAATGGAGTTTAGCCTGGGAAAATTTAATTTTTCGAGTTTCAGTATTATTCTTGAGGTCCTGATAACCGCTTTAACAGAGAGTAATTTATATAAACGTTTACTCAGTGATCCCACACTTAATAGATTAGACTAGCTCTAAACCGTTTCGTCTCGACGTATGTCAAAGTATATCATGAAGGTAGCAATATAAATTTAAAGAGGGAAAAGTTCAAAGACAAAGCAAGTTATGGGTGGTATAACAACTTTAAATCATTTATTTTTTTTCTTTATCGGTTTTAAGACACTGTTTGATTGAGATGGAGGAAAATGAACAATAAATCAGAGTGTAGCGATTATTGAACTATAAATATGTAACTAAAATAAAGGAGAACAATATATATATATATGGCAAGTATAAATCAGATATTACACAAGTTGTTAAAGTCATTGCTCATTATTTTATCACCGATAACATTCCCTCTATAAATCTCCACCCTATTTCGGGACAGGACGAGCATAAATGGATGAGGCACTTCATAATCCGACATTTTCACAGAGAAGCTGTCCAGCATTAACCCCCCGAATATTCTGTATGGGCTGGTGTTCACTTGCTGAAATCCATTTAGCCCCATGAATTTGTACAGGAAGAGGCCATGTGACTTGGAGAGGAATGCCAAGAAATGATTGTTAGAGAACTGAAAGTGTGTCATGGAAAGGACTTCTGGTACTTGCAGTTTTTGAATGGGGTCAACTGTTCCATTTTGAAAGCGCATTACCTACAACCAACAACGTACATGAAATGAATATCAACATAATATAGACGTATCAACCTAAGTAAATATATGGGGCAAAGTGATACAAATGGTAAACTCACTTGAAAGTTACAAGTAGGTTGGATTAAAGCTGGACCTGACCCCGTCTCAGAAACCAGTGCATATTTCAACCCAAAGCTTTCGAAAACAGTCAGTGGACCCGTTCCACTTGTCAGCATATGACGAGAACCTTCCAACTTTATGCGATGATTTTGGGGGGGTGCTGAGTAGTCATACATGTGAATGGCCTCCTCACTCTGGGAAACAATGCCGAACCCTGTATGAGTAACTGCTGCATCCACCCTTTCCATCGCGGTAGTAAACTGCAAGACGCCTGATTGGCTAAACTCGTTTTGATTCCACTGGAAAACGTCTACTTCCTGGTCCCTGTCTTTAAATAGGGCAAAAACAAGGATTTGACTCGGTGTATCCCGATCAGTTTTTTTTACTAGTTTGAAAGACGTCACATTCTCCGATGATATCATGTGTACAGTGGAGACTTCAGCTCCAGAAACTGTGACAAAGTAAAGTCCAGATAGTGGGGAGCAATCTGATGGAAACTGTGACAGGACTATGAGGCTTTCCTCGTCACTGATGGAGATGGACTGCCAGGAATCAACCTTGCCTATTGTAGCAGTAGCAGGTACATTTCCGAATTTCTCAAAGTGCTGACTTGAACTATTCCATTGATAAATGGAAGTCTCGCAATTTGTTGTTTGCACAAAAAGTAGTGGAGTAGGACCGTTGTCAACAGCAAGGATATGCCGAGCCTTAGTAAAAAAAAGTATTATCAAATTATACAGTGTTGATATTGTACTTAAAAACACCTACTACTTTATACACAGGTATATGAAGAGGAACTTACCTCCTGCTTAATTCCAATTACTTGATGTACTTCAAACGACTCCAGTTTCACTGGGTACTTGGAAATTTCGTTCTTAATATCCTTCAGGGCCTCACATTTTTGCATAAATGCATTCCTTTCGTCAGTCACCACCTTCTTTGCCTTCTTTAGATCTTCCTCCTTCCCAGCAATTAACGATTGTATGTTAATCTTATCTGCTAGACCCTTCCCTGACAAGTTTTCTTTGAATGTAACAGGTCCTCGGAACTCCCACAGATTGGAAATTTTCTGCTCCTCTGTGTCAGTTGAAAATACACCGTTAAAAATGGACTGGACAGTGTGGCCATTAATCGGTTTTGTGATTTCTACATCCTTCTTTATCACAACGGGTGATGTAAAATGAACTGGACCTTGGATGAGTAACTCCTCATTGGTTTTAATAATTTGGTCCATTTGCTCAGCACCAAAACACTCCAGATCTCGATCGATATGTACCGCTCCTTTCAGTACTGTGGAACCAGCTATACGTTGTAGTTCCTCCTTATCATTCTACAAAAAGCATACAAGATAAAGTAATGTTATTAGGTTTGTTAAAAAGGTTAGTGCTGTCATAATTAGAAAAGGATGGTTGAATAGCTACCATTAATGTATCTGCAAACTCATCAGAGATGTCAAAAGCTCCTAATTTCCCATTAATATCCACTTTGGACCCATTCAAATAGGCAGTTAATATTTTCAATGTTCCCAAATCTTGGTTCTTATTTAAAAGGACATAATTTTCAAAGTTAATTCCATTCAAATTTTGCACTGTAACTGGACTAGAAGCAATTATATGCTGAAATTGTATATTGTTTAAGTCCATTTCACTGTTATCGTCGTCGATTCGAATGGACTTTGTCATTAACTCATTCCAATCCGCAACATTCGCAATTTGTTCCGCGTTAAGGTTTCCATTCACTGTTAACCCATCTCTGGCTTCTACTTTTCTTGCAAATGAGACTGGCTGTTGGATGGTGACATCTTCATTAAGAAGAACAACTTGACTGAAAAATTCTTGTAGGTCAATCCCATTGTAGAACTGCGTTTCTACATCCTCCTCCACAATTATGGGCTTATCCATGATGACGTCATCAGTGAAAACAATATCAGTATCGGATAGTCTCCAAGTGCTTTCCAAAAACTCTTTAAAGTCCTTCCCTTGGACGTGACCACTAACTCTGAAAGAGTCAGTTTGAAGGTGATCCTCTACAACGACGTCATGATTCAAGGTGTGGCTTCCATTGTCGAACGAGTACATATTGGAAAGCCATGGGATTGGCAAATTATTTATTGATTCGGCATTCAAAATGTTTTTGGAGACATTTCCATTAAATCTCCCATGGCTCTGAATATCTTGGTTCGTTCTGAGAAGGAAGAGATTTTTCAGTGCCTTTCCATTCACCTGGGGCAAAGTGAGACTATGAGTAATTGTTAGGTCTTGATTAAATGTTTTGACTCCGAAAATTTCCACGTCTGCTTCACTTCTTTTTACGCTGTCTGACTGTAAACGGTCAAGATCTACACCGCAAACGTTACCAGTGATTTCCAGGCTTTGGTTAAACTTGAGGGACTGATAACATAGCAAATCGAAAAATATATTACATTACAGTACACCTTGTTTATGCTTAATATACGCTCATATAACATATACATATATTTTCAGAGTTATAGAAAAGCCTATTTGATGGACCTATGTAAGTATTTGCTTACCTGAAATTCCCAATGTTCCTCAAGACGGATTGGGTTATCGTTTCCGGCATTTAAGGGGAAACCATGTGCAATAACATCATCCAAATCGAATCCATCTACATTTTTATGGAAGTGAATGTCCCCATTTACGACGTTCATTCCTTGCTTTATAGTGATCGGGCCGGAAAATTCGTTAACCTCTTTGTCACTCCGGAGAATTTTGTCTTGAAAGTCGGTCATTTGAATTCCATTTAAATATTTAGTTTCCATGTTTCCCATCACTGCAACGCTGCTAATTGTAAATGGCTGGGAGAAAGACGTTGGCTCTGATAGTTTGGCTCGAGTTGTGCTCCACATTGTCACATCTAGTGTTTGTAATGTCCGTCCTGGGTCTAACGTTAGCTGCTCTGTGGCTAAATTATTAAAATTCATTTATATCAACTTTACAATTAAGACTTTGCTACAAGTTATTTCTGCTAAATGATATAAATTGTGTTGAGCAAAAAAAAATTACAGATTTGTGTGAAACTTGGATTTTCCATTTGAATTGGACCCGTGAACGTTTGTGTGTCTCGGCCTCTCGTTCGAGCCACGTTCAGTCCATAATTCTTCACTCCATTAATAGTGCCGTTAACTTTAAGGCTATTTTTGCATTCAATTTCAGCAAAATGTAGGTTCCAGGGAATGTCAATGGCAGTTAAGTTGGAGACTCTGAGAGCTTTGTCGAGCACATCCTGAACCAAGACTTGGTCAATACGATCCAACGCAAATATTTCTTGAAAAAATACAGGTCCGCTGAATGTCACCGGTTTTGTTATATTCTGCGGGGTGTTTTTCGTCAAAAAGTTTTGGATTGGGAATCCATTTATTTTATTGTCACTAAGTTCCATGTTGGTAAATACTGTATCGCAGAGGACTGTCGTCTTCCCTGGAACTGGAACTGGATCTAGGCACTGCTCCTTGTCGTCCTAAATAACGTAATATTAATTGCCATTGAGTATAAAAATGCCATTTAATTCAAACAGATTACCGTTTGTGAATCTGTAAATATATTTGACATTATTGACTCACAAATTGGATTAAATTGTCGAACATTTCGTGGAAATCTTTGCCGTTGACAGTGGAGTCCACCTGTAGATTCTCAATGCTCACTGGTGCATTGAAAATTATATCCGCGTTGGTATTGAAAGTGCTTTCCTTGCTATTTAGAATACCCTGGTGCGGCAAACTTTCCATCAAAACCCCATCAACGGTTTTCTCTACGAAGATGTCATTCAAAATCTTTGTGTTCCCGTTGAAAATCCATGTAGCGTTGATGTCTTCCGACTTTGAAAGGCTTACCAGATCAGCGGTTCTAATTCCATCTACTGTTCCCTCCACTGTAACCTATAGAACCACATATTTCAAATACAATTTAATAATGTGTACAAGCTTTGCAAAATGCAATTAATTACATGCGCATACGTAATATTAACTTTTTAAAAGATTTCAACTGACATTCTCTGCATTCAGATTAGCAAATGATGCTAGTCCATCGAGAACAATCATAGGGTCATTCACAGTGTAAAAGTCCTGAGGGAATCGAAGCCCATTCCATGTTCCGTTGGAGATGATTAACGTCAAGAGATCGGCACCACCCATAAAGGTCTTCTTTCCTGTAATCTTCCCTCTGTGAGTCTTTAATATGACTTTATTGAGAAAAGATGTGAAGTCTTCCCCATTTATCGTGTTTACAGTGAGGGGGCCAAGGATTTGAGCTTTATCCAGTGAAACAGGTGATACAACTGTTTGAGGGGTGGAACGCAAGAGGACATCGTCAAAAGGATACTCTTTCACCGTTTCTGCTCCATTGAAAGCAACAATCCCATCGATAAAGTGGAGTCCAGTAATTTCATGGGCCATTACAACAGATTGTGTGAGATCTTTTCCATTCACCGTTTCTGTCTGAATGTCATTCAAAGCTTCAATCCTTTCAAAGGTTGACTGACACCTGAAGACATTGTCCGCTGTGAGAATCGCAAAATCTTCAACTAGCACTTTGTTAATCTGATCAGTGTGAAGTGCATTCAATCTCAATGGCTGGCTGAAGACTAGTCCTCCTTCCACATTTGTAAAGTTTTCATTTTTATTCGCCAAAGAATTGAAGAATGATTTGACGTTCTGCTCCATTAGCGTTGTGACTTCTATGTTATCCGCGCTTGCGTGCTCAACTATTAAATTTCCCGTCATCACAATCTCCGAATTGACAGTTTGATTCCCTAAAAAGTTATTCAGTAAGGCGTCCTCCAGGTCTGACATGATTGACTCCATGTTTCGATCCATCTCCTCCATTTTCTCAATAATGTCTTCATTTGTCGAGGAAAAATCCTCTTCCGTGATGCGAACGTCCCCAAATTTCAACACGTGGAAGATCCCATCAGAGTTTGCATCCCGTCCCTCCACTGCTACATCCTTAGTTGTCATTGCTGCAACCGACCAGCTTCCTGTTATGTCATTGTTTCCGTCTGTGTTCAACTTATTGGCAAGAGTTGCTTCCGCTTCAGAGACAATCATTCGCCAGCTAATGAAACAAAATGGTAAAGTTAAATATAAAGTAAATAAATGGCCATGAGTTTAAAAGAAAGCTCATTTGAAAGTCAAAAAGTCTTACACATCCATTTGCTGCGACAACCGCTTAAACTCCCCGTAAATTGTCATACTCTGGTCGAAAATAGGGGAGGATCCTTCCCTGTTATCAGTTCCCGTTCCAAACTTGTAGGGGTGCCAAAAATTGTCAGTTTCAATTGTCTCGTATTTCTGCAGCAGGTCCTCAAGAATCGCATCCATCATAGCATACTGGGAATCTACAATTGCCCTTTCTGGCTCTGACAGTTTAGAAAATTCATCATTCGACAGTACTGGGGCATACTGAGAAATTAGCAGATTGATCATATACAATGTCAGCAACTTTTTTATCATTTCCATGTCTAGGCTTGTTTAGTGAGCATGCTCCGCAACTATTTCTACACAGTATTTACTTGAGCGAAAACGAGCTGATCAGGAAAGATTTTTTTTGAAACTTTAATGTTAACGCTTAGCCCATGAGAACTGCTCACAAAGGAACCATAAATGCAATTTCGAAACACTCTTCATGACTAGAACTACTACTTAAGATAACTATTCCTATTAAAACTTAACAGCGTAAACTATGATCAATATAAACATGTTGTCCCCACTTGGAGTGGAAATGAAGGAAGCGTGGTGCCAACACAACGTGTACCATCGAAGTGATATAAACCAGAGATTCTGCCTTGTCGTAATATGGGCCAACCAATAAGTGCAGCTGCCCATGGAATTTCATGATAACGATGACATTCCTAACAAAATTTCCTATAATATGTAAACGTATTGCTGCTTGATATTTTCATCAGTACTGTTAATTAATAATCTATTATGCAAATGATTTTATCCATATCTACATCCATTTTCATATAACTTCACTTCCTTTATTAAAATACAAAAAAGAGATTAAAAATTTTTTTTTTTTAATTCATTCAAAATGCTTACTCTGACAAGACTGTAGCTCGACGAGTTTTGAAAGCAATCTACTTAATTTTATACAGATAGAGATAGGGTTCCATGGAGACATTCATGTTCTTTTATAATTATCAATTATCATTGACCCTAGTGATAAACGGAAGACAGACACAGAAAAACGAAAACAGCTTACTGAAGTTGGAAGCAGTCAAGATTTTCATAAAAAAAATCATGACTGGTATTCTATTTAGCTTGATTGACAAAGACGAATGCATGTATCCTACATTTTCAAATATTTTTTCACCTCTTATCTTATCCTCTTACTTATTGCAATTATAGAATAGTTAAATTGTAAAAATAAATATTATACAGATTCTAGACATAAGAAGAATAAGCGATAGTTGCAATTAAATTGGAGGAAAAGGGGAAGTTGTGCATTAAGAAGACTCCACTGTATTTAGAATAAAAACATTTCTTCACGGCATGAAGCATGAGGATGTGGATGAACAACAAAAATTGAGATAAGTAAATCAGTACTTCTTAAGATTTTTCTTGATAAGTGCCATTCGCTGCTTGTGAGCGTCAGTGGTCATGTTCTTCTTGGGTCCTTTAATCGGTTCCATATCCTTCATGTCAGAGGAAAGCCACGTGTTCTTTTGCCGTTCTATAAGTAAGGAAGAAACGTAAAAAAAGTGTTATTAATTAACAACCTCATTTTTTTATCTTCCAATTACCCTTTTTCACTCTGATCTTTAGAAAATTAGTTATTGGGCTTATCATCACTAGCTCCATTTATATTAATACATGAGATGAGACAACTAACCTAAGAATGTCTGAACATCATGTACATCAACCGTAGAAGATTTTCGGTGGACCGCAAACTCACAAGCTCCTTCAATGATTTGCTCCAATACCTCATCAGCGTAGTTCATCAGCGTGTCCTCTGTCTCCTCATCCAATTGGACGTTGGGATCCACAACCTTTGCCATCATCTGAAGATGTCTCCGGGAAATGACCTGTTTTAAAGACAAACATATAGCTTTAGATGTCATTTCAACTACAAGGTACCACAAAGGACAAATGCCAAAACACCTCCCATTTCATTTCAATTTACCTTAACTACTCATTAAAAGAATTAGTATGACTTACACCTGGAAACTGACTTGAAGTGGTTGTCGAAGTGGCCGGAGCAATGATAATCCCCTCCTGATGATGCTTCTGACTATTTCCATGACTACTAGTTGAAGACGCCATTTTTACAACTAACTGGCTACTGACTTTTCAGTACAAGAAAAAAATCACAAAGCAGTTCACTGCTGACTAAATAATATATATTTATGGAATATCTTTTAACTAGTTAAGTAACTCTCTGAACAAATTGGAGATCATTCGTACTATAAAATGGTAATATTAACTCTGATCACAGCTCGATCATCGATGGGAAGGCGAGATACACAAAACAATTAACTAACTCCCGGTAAACCCCTCAAAGACATTAAGATAAAACTAGCTTACACTTAACTATCCTTGGTCGCTCAGTACTAATTATCCTTAAATAATCACTCAAACAATTGAAAAAAAATCAACAAGGAAAGGTGCTAATACTGGTATTTAAATGGTTAGGTTGCCATTGTTAAAAAATAATAATTATTTAGTTAACTTCACCCTCCCACATTATACCAAAATAATATCACTAGGAAAGCCCGTTGGCGTTCTAGACGCCAAAGAATCTAGAATCAAAGAAGTTAAGTTTGAAAATGGCTTTGGAATATTAAGTGGACTTATAAGAAT
>JAQGAH010000639.1:0-29609 GCA_034696885.1 Lepidocyrtus paradoxus | reverse complement strand
AATTGGATACTTTTAAATTACAGTAAACTTCTTTTCCATCTTTTATATCCGATTTTATTCTCCCCTTTTGTTATTTTCCTTGCAAAACCTCTTTAAAAATTATACAGGTCAAGTTAGAAGTAAATAGCATGAGAAAGAGAGTTTATAGGAATTAGTTTTTGAGAAAACAGGACAATGATCCATTCTTTGTCAACTTGAAAAGCACGCAAAAAAGAGTTACGTGTTTGCTATAAAATAGCTTGGAATAGTGGAATCCCAATTCAACCAAATAATAGGAAAAAAAAGTTTCATTTTTTTACAAAAGGATGGATGGACACATCAGAAGGAAATAGAATATAACCCTTTTTGTCCATTCCCCCCCTCTGCAAACAAACCCAGCCACTTATCTCCAAATATTACTATTTTTCGTTTTGGTCTCGTCTTAGGAAAAAAAATTCCCCTTTTGTTGAAGTATCCAGTTCCACAATGCAAAACGCAATTTTCTAACCAATTTTCAATTGTTCAAGTAGCCCACGTTCAATAAGAAAATTGCTTGGAAAAAAATCCAAAAATAATGTAAAAACCCTCTTTGCTTCTTCCCCTTTCATGAGTTTACGAAATGTACAAGCACCTACTCAATTATTCATACCTGATTTCATTGTGATTGGAAAAATAAAAAATACCCATCAAATCAAATGGGCTGGTCTTCAATTTTCCCAGTCAATTCCAATTTTACGTAAAAAAAAATTATCATGTACTCGCTTAGGTAATATGTCTGCTTATTGTTTGCACATGGAAAAGAATATTCGCGAAAAAACCAATCGAATTTATTTGAACTTACCTGAAGCTCTCGCTTTCTTGAGCAGGGCATTCGCAGCACTACTCCCAAACAGCGAAGTCCCATGATGATTGCCCATAATACCGGAACCCCGTTCCCGTCCGGATGTCAACGGTGACGGCGACTTAGTGGAACTACTATTCGGGGACTCACCAGAGCTCACCAAAGGCTGCTGAACTAAACTACTAATATTTGCAAAGTTCAGGGGTTGATGGTGGTGCGGATGGTGATGATGATGATTCAGTTGGGGTTGATTGAGTTGATGATTGAGACTAAGAGTGGGGCTTGAGCTGGAGGGGTTGTGTTGATGAAGATGTTGCATCATCTGAGTGGGATTCGGGGTTGACGATGCAGAGGAGGACGAGGCGTTGTTATTGCTATTAAGGTTATTATTGCTTGTTCCAGATGAACTGTTTTCATTTCCTGTGAGATTGTTCCCGTTGTTCCCTCCATTATTATTCCCATTACCGTTACTACTCCCTCCATCACTGTTGTTGCTGTTGACCCCATTGACAATCCCGCTCGGGACTGAAGAAGCCCCTCCACCAGAGCCTCCTCCTCCCCCAGAATTTTGATTAGCGACAACAGCCGCCGCAGCGGACACAACTGATTCTTGCATGGCAGCCAAGAATCTTGCCATGTTCTCTGGTAACATCATCTGCAAATCGAAACAAAAGAATTTGAGCATGAGCCCCCATTTTTTTCTGCAGAAAAGCATGAAATAAGTTCTCATTTCGAATTAGCATTAGTGACATTCCTCCCTTTTGTATTATTCCTTAATTATCATTGTCGATGAAGAATTTAAATTACCGGATAATCACATAAACAAGAGGGAAAACAGAGAAAGAAAAAAAATATCCTCCCAAGCTGAAATACTTTCCCAACTTATTTTTTTCCCTTCTCCTCTTCCTCATTTCAACAAGAACCGAATCCAGATCATCAGAGCTAATGTGTGCCTACATTTAAATTATTTTAGATGTGGATATTACGTACTTTACGTGAGTGAGACGAATCCTTACTCATTTTCCATTTCATTATCCATTTCCTCTCTTCTTCATCCTCAATTTAAAAGAAATAAAGGCGGATGATAAAAAAAATAAGAGGGGTTTTGTTCGAAAGCTAGTGCAACTCCGCCATACAACAAATACCAGCTTTGCCATAATGCACACATCGCGTCGCGTTTTTTCTCTGGTTTTTTGTCTTTCCTCCTGCTCTTCACTCAAAATCAGATGAGGATGAAATAAGATGTGATGCATATTGTAAATAGTGCTAGTGCCATCCATCCATCCAGCCCATCATCATCGTCAGGATGATGATCATCATTGTCATCATCATCCTGAATTGAGGAAGGAACTGTACAGCGCTCAATTACCAGATTCATTTGCTTCCCCTTTTCATTCTAGATCGAGTTGAGCTGAGCAAGAGAGACAGAGACGGAGAGAGAGAGAGCAAACACTTCACTTTAAATATATTTTTTTATTATTGAGTAAGTGCAGACAGACGGATGGACGGATGAGATGAAGTGCAAAGGAAAGAGCCGAGGAAGGAGTTTGTTATAATAAAGCCTATAAATTGTAATAATGGCCGATGATACGCTATGCATATATAAATTGTATGAGAGGCAAAGCTACACTTTTCGACTTGATAAAAAAACTCTTGAAAATGCCGAATTGAATGTCAAAGTGTGTAAGACCAAAGACCATGCTGCCTCCATCCATATTCACTCCTCGTACAAATAAGCATTACAAATAGCATCAGTTTACATCTGTTTCCTTTTGATTATGATCAACAATTTGAATTGGAGTGTTGGATTGTATTGGTCCGTCTTGGGCTTCTTTTAAAGATCTACATTATTTTCGTTTTTTGTTCTGAGAAGTTTCCAAATTTTCAGATAATTTTAATACTGAATTTAATATTTAAAAAACTATTAAATATGTTTGACCAGGACGCCATTAAACTTGCAAAAAATTATTAGGTGTTCATCTTCAATTCCAGATCGACAAGTATCTTTAGGAGGTGTTTGAGATTGTGTAAATCGCAGTTAACAGTATCACCATATTCGATTTTACACATGTGAACATACTTCAATGTTCAAAATTCAAGAAGGGATTCAAAAAAATTCATTCAGCTGCGTAAGATTTTTTAATTAAGACACATCTTGCTGACGACGATGACATGAAATATAAGGAATCCCCTTCCCAATTTGAATTAAGATTCCACAAATATCCCGAAACTACAATTGCTCTTGCCTGCTTTCATTGTTTGTCAACGTGACTCTGGAATCCAACTCCGCTCATCTGATACAATTCAATCTTTTTGCAACAATTTGCTTGACACAATTCTCAATCATTTTGAGGAGAATCAGTGTGGATGTTGCCAATGAGGTCTCTCATGTAATGAAATGACTTGAGCGTACAATACAATGGAGTCACTCAGGTTTCTCCTGTATGCTCATATTTTTCTTTAAAAAAAACGGAGTGAGGCCTGCCTGATCAGTTCAGCAGATCCTATCATCGTACTAAAAAAATAATAATAAAAGGGAAGATATCCCATTTCTTCCACACCATCTTGTTGTCATTCCCATGTCGTTGTTCAAAAGTAGGAGAGAAAACTCCACAGATTTCCGTCTGGGAAATGTAGTATTTGGAAACAGGAAAATACTACGACACGGTATGGTTCCCAACTAATCATTATCTTTATCTCTATCGCTCGTTTGGTGGCACTTGTGCAAAGCTTACTTTTCTTATCATTATCTCTCGTCCTTTCGAAAAGTAATACGGTGCTCATTCAAGAAAAAATGACACACAGAAGGAAACGGGGCTCGGATGATTAAAAAAGAATAAAAATATTTTCATGCAAATGCGTCTTTTACAAAGATTTAATATCCTATCATCCCACACATTTAGGAAAGCTTCTGGTGTATTCTTCTCCCCACTTCCTATGCCAAAGAGACTTCAGTCCTGTCGAAGAATGGGATGTGGAGTTGGGGATAACTGTCGTTTTTGTCTCTTGCCATGACACATTTTTACCAGCCTTTTTGTAATACTATCAGCGACAATAATATACTGCTCTAGTCATAACTTAATATTATTATTTTTCGAAACCTGCGACTTGATTTCTTTCTCTTATTTCACTTCACTTCACATGAGCAATGTTTTCTTTCGGGAAAAAATGGGAGTGTACTGTATGAAACGAATGCATTCACATTATCCCCATCTCATAAAAAAGTAGATGGTAAAAGTAAGAAATCAAAATTTCCCATATCTCCCCTCCTCGTATTCCTCCTAAATGAAAAGAAGAATTGAAAAAAATCTGTTAAATAAACAGGAGCAAGTGCATTTGTGAAAAGACAAGTATTTTCCTTTCTTAAAAGAAACAAATCTATAGATTAGTGCTGATAAGGATTAGCAACACTTAATAAGCCCTATATTAGAGGTATATGGGGACCTCCTCTTTCCCTCCAAAGAGAAAATTAATGGGGGACAACAACAACACGGCGGAAGAGCGACAAACGCAAGGAGGAATTGTGAAGAGGCATGAGAAGAGGAAAAGATATTTTTATTTATAATCCCGCAAGACATCACCCATGATGACTGTGATGACGATGATGATGTAGCCAATAATGTCAAACATCAGCATGAATTTGCAAGCCACTGAACCAAGCAACCTTTGACATTATAAGCGGGGAAGAAAAAGAACAAGACAAAAATTAAAAACCCGAATATATCTCAAGATACCACACTTATTTGAGATGAAGGCTTTTCTTATAAAAAAAATAATGTCATCGGATGAAATGTGAACACGAATTTATACTTTGTCCTCAGTCCATTCCACCATCACATTTTTTTTCAGTGAAAAAAGCACAACTGCTTAATACAAAAAAGAGCTATAATTGCATAGCTGAGGCAAACGAGACAACTCATATCTGTCTCTTTTTGGGAGTGGTTCACTCTCACAATCTCATGCACTTGTGCTGAGATGTTTCACAATAAAAGAAAAAATTTGGGAAAGAGGCTCGTGAAATGTGAAGTTGAGAAAAAAATGGCTTTTTCCTCTCCTACTGAAGTCTGTTTGATTCCATGGAATGGGATATAATATGACAAATGGGTCGTCAGGTGCATTAAAAAAAAGTTAAGAGTTGATAGTTGTATCTCTCGAGAGAGAGGGGAAAGAGGGTCGGTCGCTTCGAGTCAGTTAGTGGGATTTCTGCCGAGTAAACTCGCGTTGCATTTATAATGTGCGGTGAAGCTCAAGAGACTCAGTTTCCAAATATATGTTGGATGGGGATGATGATGGTGGATGGTGGCGCAATTATTAACGGGTTTAGAGGAAAGAAATTCGTTTTTTCTAGTTGAACTGTAATTATTATTATGTATTCCACTTCGTTCTTTCGATATCCCTTCATTATTCTTCCAGTTTAGTTCCAAATGGGAATGCCATGCTCTAGTTGAATCAAAGTCATTGGTTGTCACCGTTCATAGCAAAAAATGAGGAATCTTATGTACATGCTAACTTTACCACAAGAAAATTGTTTTTAAAGACGTTGAAAAACAACTGGATCAAAGGATTTTAAATGAATTTGTATGTCGTGTCACCTTCCTTCATCCACTTTGCCCTTGTAAAAGCTTTTTTCATATTAACATGAAAAGCAAAGCAGAAAAATAGCAAATGCTCAGAGCAAAAAATCTCCGGAGAAAATACAACAACACTTCTGATGCCACTTGTCTTATCTCATACAATATGGATTGATATCAGCAAAGAGCAAACAAAAATTTTGTAAATGAAAGAGACTAATTGTCCCGTTGTTCCTGAATGTTTTTCCCTGTTTTATTATTAGCCTTGTGAATTCAGAATGAATTCTGTTTTCCACTTTCCCGCATCCATATCCCCGCTTTCCCCAAAAAATGTGAGTAATGTTCCCTTCAAAATTAAAAAAATTGTCATCCCCTTTCCACCATTCCAAACCACATATCATAATAATTCCCCATTCTATTATTAGCTTAGGGAGGCCCAAGCACAATATAGGAAAGCCACAGGAGACGACGAGCCAATTTATATAATCGGCACAGATTAGAATCATCTTTTCAGAAGAATTATGAATCCAAAGATCCAACTAGGTATAGTCATATGCATAATTACCGCACATGTACATACATATAAATAATGAAACCTCTAAAAAAAAAGATTGAACAACTCAACTGGCATATTTTTATTCTGAGAAGATTAGCTGGATTTGAATTCAAAAAACGGGATGGAAAGCCTCATCTCTTCCCCATTATTTTTCTAGAGGATCTGCACTCTGTCTGGGATAAAAAATGGCCATGGATTTACACTAATCAGTGATATTTTTCAAAACATGTCTCTTATCATCATTCACGATCATCATGTTTTTCTACCTACCACACCAACGAAACCACCCCATCTCCATCCGTACAATTTATGGGGATACGTTTTAAAAAAATTAGAGAAACGAGCTTGTAAAGTTTATGAAAATGCCAGAGTTAAAAATAGTACGGACTCCTGATATTTTTTTCTTTCCACTTGTGAAAAGAACCGCAAACAATAGTTCATTTTTCCTAATAATGCGTTCTGTTTGAGAAAAATGGAATTCCTCTTTCTTAACGTGAAACGTCATCATCGTCATCAAAAAGCGCAGATGAAGTAAGACTACATGTTTTTTTGGCTTGATTTCTCTCATTCTGTCTCTCTTCACTAGGCCTCGATCATATCCCATTATGTCCAGCTGTGCTAGTGCCTCGTTCATGGAACAATTCGACAAGATGGAGAAAAATATGAATACGAATAAAAATTCTAATCTTTGATGTTGAGCTGCTGATGATTATGACGATTGTTACAGAGCCATATAGCCACGCACTCCCCACTCACTTTTTTTAACGACTCGGCTCGACTCCACTCTCCCTCTTTCCAATTTTTTAAACTATTTTT
The DNA here is from genome assembly GCA_034696885.1 of Lepidocyrtus paradoxus. NCBI lineage: Eukaryota > Metazoa > Arthropoda > Collembola > Entomobryomorpha > Entomobryidae > Lepidocyrtus > Lepidocyrtus paradoxus. The sequence goes on along the minus strand of JAQGAH010000639.1, from coordinate 22,846 downwards.
TTGGAACATGTTACACGGCTCATTGTTTGGTGAGGCTGCTGTGGGCATTGGATTTTTTTCCTCCTTTCTCTTTGTTCTTTTTCCTCCGCTTGGAAAGATTACCCAGTTTAAAAAATATATGCAGTTAGGAAGGAATGATGGGATGTGCATCTGATTTTCTGATTGTGAGTCCAAAATGCATGTCGTTATCCGTTAAAAAACACGAGACTCCCCTTATTATTGTTCATCATATGGCTAATAAAAAACAGCAGTAGTGATATTACAGGCTTGATCACAGTTTGCGTGCAATCACCCACCACCACTGCTACTTCGTTAAGTATGTGATTGTTATTTCAAAGCTTAGTTTTTTTTTCCAGGAGTAGCATTATTACAATTACAACCACCACTTGTGTCTTTCATTCTGGTGTATGATCACTATTATAATTTTTTTTTATTAGCCAGCTTGTTCATATATTCATCTGGGGATGTTGCACATGCACACATCTTGTTTTGTTAGTGTTAGCTGAGATAGGTGTCGATCATAGAGCCTCTTAGGACACCTTTTCTACTGTATGAACTAGGGTGAACCTCTATTGCTATCGGGTATATTTAATCATTTTCATGGAGGTTCACCAATGATAATTATAAGTAGTTTGTCATTTGAAATGCTCATATAATTTTTACCTTTCCATGTCCTGTAGCACCCTCCATCTGCTGCCGGTGTAAATTGTTTAAAAGATCATTAGAACTGGACATCTTCCCACCTGCTGGATTTAAAAAAAATAAAAACATGTTTATTAATTACTGTTGTGAAACATATAGTTAATTATAATTCTCATTAAATAGCTCCAAATTACATTAATTCCACAATGCAGACTTTCTCCATTTAATAAAACGCCAAGAAGGAAAAAGCAATATAGATAGGCAAGTTCAAGAAAGAAAGCAGAAAAAAGGAGGGAAAAAGGAAAAAAAGGCAGAAAAGCAAATAAAACAAAAAAAAGGAGTAAAAAAGCAGAAAAACGTGACGACTTGATAGCTCGCTCAACAAAAAAAGTGGCAAAACGCCCACAAAACCCCAACAGTTCATGACTTAATGACCATTTGCCACACACTTTTCCCACACATACAGGAAGCAAACAAGTAAGGATTTTATACAAGAAATCCACACTTTTCATACCTATAAACCGTATAAACTTGCTCATTTTGCTAGCCCAGTCGTGCGTTTCCTTCTTGTACTTTACCATCCCCTTCAATCCTGTCTTCTGGTTTGTACAAAAAAACGTAATAACATAGTTTTGCCATGAAAAAATCCCCATTCTCTCTCTTCAATTCGAGGAAAGAGAGAAACAACTTGAGAGGGGAAAAAACTAGCAGAAAAAAACGAGATTCGGCACGCTTACAAATTAGACTGTAAGCACGACTGCATTACCAGCAAATTGGAAAATTGCAGTAAACCAACCAAAACCCACACAAATTGCGGAGAAAAAATGTGGCTGTTTATCTTGCTTTTTTATGTGAATATTTTTTTACCCTAGGCCTGTCACTTCTCATCATCATTTTTAAGGATGAAAACCACACATTTGACTATGATGATGATACCGCTATACAGCAACACGACATGTTTTACATATTTTTTTCTACATTTCTAGCAAACCCTGTGTATTTTGATGAGATGGGATTTATCTTTTTCCTCTACAAAGTAGCGAAAATTCCACAAAAAACTGGTGTTTGGACAGGAATACGCTACCGGCTTGAATCTTTGTTCGTGAAACAAATCATTCATATCACACCTCATCGTAGCCAATTCAGGTGTCATTATTTTGGCATGCGGGATTATTACAGGCCATTGTTATTCCGTCTTTTCGTTATCTGCCTCCTCCTCCATTAAAAATAAATCCCATGAGAAATTGGCAAAAAAATGTGAGATTTGAAATCACGAGAAACAGTCAAAGACCATTTCAGTTTTGTTGAGTTTTATCCCTCATTCCGTAAAACTCTAATAAGGATAGTAAAGCCCCATCAGGATCCATTTTTTCTGGTCGGTCACTCATCCCCAATTTTTTTCCATTTTTGGTTAAGATCATGTGGAGCTTAGGATAATGGAATAAAATAGGATTTTGTCACATCATTTCTCGTTTCCCGTTGAAATAAAAATTACTCTTTTTCTACTCCCCCCATGCAGCTTCTCAGTGTAATTTTCCTTCATTAAGTCTAGCCTTCAATGGAGATGGTGGTGGTGATGGAAAATTATGAGAAAATCCCGAAAAATATGTGTGATGTATGCATAATGCTCAAAATGTATTCTTTCGGTAAGTAACTCAGAAGCAGTAGCTTTTGGGATGGATGATGTGAATTCAAATTCATGTAAATAGCTATTTTATAAAAGGAAAAAAAGTTAATCCCTCCGGGCGTTATGCCCAATTATAGAAAAATGAGTGAAAGGAGGAAAAAATTGGATTCTGCGCTTTTATTTTAGTTCAGCTCTTTTCCTGTCGTATTTTTACTTGAGTAAGAATAATTTAAAGATTAACATTTAGAATTTGGATAATTTAGTAAGGCGGAAATGAATCGTGATGACCTACACAATATTTCTCATTTTTGGACAAAATAAATAAATTAGCGGCGCGAAAGTGTTCATCAAGAAACTTCCCCCATAATAAACTTTTGCAAAAATACATCTACCTGAAAATAAAGTTATCCAATGATGCTGATATTGCTCCTCCCATTGAAAATGCAAAAACGAGAATCTTTTTACTCCTTATTACGGCTCTTTTGTAAACTTTAACCAATTTTTAACGAATTCCGTGAATTTCGACAGATCACCATTAAAATTTACATTGAAATCGCTCTCATTTCGCTTATTTCCAGACCTCTTCGTGTTTCAACGATTTTGAGTCGATAATCAGTCATTCATAAGCGGATGCCTAAGTCAATGTAGAATAGACAATTCACATAAAAAACTAATATACAATCCATTGACTAGTTTTAGTACTTACCTGCTGCACATTTTACACTTTAGCTAAACCAAACTTTCTCAATATTTATGAAAATCTCGAGAAAGCAAAAAGCATCTCCTTTACAGTAAAAAAATATAGTCATATTATGTTTTTCTCTAGAAAAGGCAGTAATTTTGTGGTAATTCCTTTTTTTCCTCCGAAGACGATCCATTATTCATGAATGACTTATCGCTCATGGCTTGAAGGCTCAATCAGACAGTAATTCAATTAGCATATTTTATCTATTTACATTTATGCACTGCGTGTACATGTGTGGGATCATCATAATATTTATTACTCCTTTACCCCTTCCTCAGCATCATCATCATATCATCTTCTTCCAATTTTCTCATGTTTCGTCTTCAAGATAAAGATTAGCTTTTTTTAATGGGGCAAAATCTCTATCATATATGCATAATGGAGTTCATGAATGAGGAAATTCTTCAACCCACCCATTATCATCGTCCATTTTCGCTTTTCTTCTCTGTATCTGCCACACACAAGAAAAAAAAGGTCTCATTGTCAGTTCACATCATCATGATCACTCCCAAGAAAAAATCAATATTCAATTGAAAAAAATGGAAACGCTTTTCAATAAGCGCAACTCACTTTTAAACCTGTATGGATTTACAAGAGTGAAGATGAGAGGAATGAGTTGTTTCACTTTTCATTCATACCTCCGTAGAGATATGGATGGAGAAGGTGAGCTGAAAGCCGTAGAATGTCGAGGGAACGATGCTGACTTGTAATTTAAACACGCTCGTCACACGCTGATCAAGGTGATCAGTAAACAAGTCACATTTATAGCCTTTAAACAGAAAACGATGAGGATAAGGAACGATGATGATGATATTATTTGTTGATATTAGATAGCGAAAATATTACAGTAAAGACATACATTAAAGACGGGCTGATGTTTTTCTCAAGTCATATATAGCCCTAGTCATACTTATCCAAGCTTTAGGTGATCCCGGCAGGTATGTGATATTCGCTCCTTACCATGTGCTCAGGTAAGTAAATAAATACATATTCAATTTTGAAATTGATTTTTCTTCCCCCCTTCCTTATCTTAAATCTGACTTGGAGCTAATCATAATAGGATATTTTGTTGGATCGCCCTTGCCCATCTAATTCCTTTCCATTTTTATTCCATTTGAGAGTGACGATCCAAAGATTATAAGTTTGGTAAATAAAAAATCCAAAATTGTAATGGAAAAGGAATCAGCCCTGTTCACTTTGAGTTCATCCATGACTTGTTCAATAGCTTTTTAACTAGAAAAGTTACCTAGTATTTAATAATAGGAATTAATACTAGTGTAAAAGTTAATTGTGAGTAAACTACAGGGAGAAAATGTTAGCTTTGAAAAGTTTTAGGGATGAAGGCTATCTGCCTGTAGCCTACTTATTTAGGAGGCTCTGAAGAGAATTCTTGATCAGAGGGAAATTGTATGTATTTCAGGTGATTTAATTTGTTTTGCTCAGCGGGCGGCCACAATGGCTCTCATTGTCCAAGATGATCATGATGACGATGACTATGAACGATGATGGCTTAAAGGCTATATCAGACTGATTTCATGTCTTTTTTTTTAAATATATTCCCTGATTTAAACCTGCCATGGTTGGTATAAGCCGTAGAGTAAAAACCTTAATCATTGATTGGATTGATTGTAAAAAAATGTTATTTTTTTTGGTATGCTAAAGAAAAATGGACATTTTCTCCTTGTCAATCCTACATGATCAGCGCGTCATCCTCATCATTCCATTATCATCACCGTTGTCCTCTAACTGAATGATGGCTATTTTGGAATATAGAATTAGCTAAAAAGGGGCGGTGGTTGGGTAGTACGCGAACAGATTCTAAAAAATTTGCTGCACTCGCTAAGGAATGGTAAGTATCATTTGCAAAAAGAGGATTGGTTCCTTTATCCATCAAGCGCCATGAAGAGATGGGAGCAAAAGAGGAAGGATGAAAGAGAGAAAATCGAATTGATCACAAAATGATAATACATTAATAAATGTATTTATGTTGGATCCTCTGATGATGATCATTCATCCGCAAACTACAGGGTTGAAGGAATCACCTGCAACCTCCACAATTGTATGCCAATTGTGGACGCTAGTCGAGGGACAGATATAATAATAAATACATGCATGTGTACATTTTAATGTCCATTATTTATCAAAATGTTCGAATTGATTCGATTCTTGAATCGAGGTAGATGTACCTCCACCACCACCACTACCATCAACCCTCTTTGAAAACAAATTTTTCATTATTTTTGTAAGCGTAGGAAGCGTTCCTCCACCATATTTTCACAAGTGTGGATTCAATTTCAATTCAGAGGAAAAAAGGAGAAAAAAATATTAAGACGAAATAGAAGAATAGAAATCGGCAAATCACTATCCTCAACCATCAGATCAGACTCATTCAGAATGAGTCAAGTGAATTGAAAATGGAGAAGAGCGACATCCCAACATCCCATTGTATTGATCGTCAATATCATCATCATATCATCCCAATCATTACGAAAACCACGAGCAGTAACAATAGCCGATAAATTTTTTTACTGGGGATCTGTAAAATGGAGGTATCATCATCATCATCATCATCCCCTTTTCAAATGTCATTGAGCCTGTCATTTACCATTTTTTTCTTGGATCTGAAGAAAAAATATCCAAAGGATAGTCAAAGGCTCCTTTTTAACGCTCGATTTCTCAGAAGATTTTTATTGATTAAATAATTATTCTCAATTTTTATTTCATCCAAAGTGAATGCCAAATTGCCAAGAATAGGCAGAAGGGACGGCCGCTGGTTCATTTAAAATATGAGTCCCAATTAGCTCACCAAAAAAATATATAAACCTGACTCCAAACATGAATATTAAAATTTAAAATATGAGAAAATCTAAATTTTTTCAGCTTAATTGTAGATGATAATGCGGAATATGATTAGGGCTATGTGATGTGGTGAGGCTTTGCAGTGGCGATGATGGTGGCTCAATGGTTGCTGAAATATGATCACGTTGATTATTCTGATGACGATAATCATTCCGATTGGTCATTGAACCTCCTCTTAAGAAAAAAAATAACATTTTCCCATTTCTTAAAGAGATATTATTCTGATATTAACTATATTTTTGTGTGGTACAGTCAAACTATCTATTTAAGTACAAATGAGCCAATCCAGAATGTACTGCAAGTGCACTCAAGGAATTTGCAAACTCTCAGAAGAAACCAATGAGGGAAGGAACGTCATTAAAAGGCATAAATCCGTAAAATATGTCTGTCTGAATGGTAATAGCAAAAATCCTGTGGTATGATCCTGAGCGGCATTATAAAAAAAACTTTGCCTTTGCTAATGGAGAGGATTGAATATTGCTAATGATAAAAATGGCGAAAAAAGATCCTTCTTTTACTCCATCCCAGATTTGAATCATATTGAATTTCTTATTTTGGTCTGGTTTCACAATCCCATCCATCCGACCAGCAAATATTGAGATGATATGTGAAGAGGGGAAGACTTTTCACAACATTTTTTTACGAGCTACTTGCTCCTCTACATCAATCTATGTAAATATGGCTTTTGGCAATAAAGCCGAACGTCTTAATTATCAGGAAAAAAGAAGTCGGAGAGAGAAAACAAGCCCTAAAAAAAGAAGGCAGGGATAAATCTAAAAAGCATTGATGATCATGATCATCATGATGCTGGGATGCCATTGATGAATCATTTATTTGCGTATTAAAAAGGCTTAAACAGTTTAACTCTGTTTAGAAAAGAGGATGATGGCAAGACTGTAAAACATTATGTTTTTATCTTGGAAAAGCAGAGAGCTTTATACGGTAGAGTATTTTTATGACTTTTTTGCTCTCGATTCATTACCCTGTTGAGCAGCTTAGAACTATTTTTTTATAAAAATTTACAGTCAAGAGATTCCTTTTTTTTGTTTGAATTATATCCTTTTTTCGCCTAACAAGCCAGATGAAGTTACTATTGCTAATCGTGGCAATATTTAATTGTGATAAAAAGGCAAAGTTGCGAAGCGAGTTTAGCTCGGGGAATAATAATGTCATTGTCGTATATTAAAAGGGGAGCGCAATGATCATCAGCGTCAAGTGAGCTTAGGTAAATGAGTTCATTGTTATAAGATGGATTTTTTTTACAAAATCCATTTCACATTTGATCTTTTCTTCCAAATAGGAATGTTAAATGAGTATATTGTATTGACTATTGGTTTAGGGCTTGGTGGCCAGTTCGATCCTTTTGAGCATTTTTTCCATTTGGTTAATGATGTCCTTGTAAAAAAAACTGTTTGAATTGTAAAATTGAGCTACTTTTCAGTTATTGAGTTATCAATTAAAAAGGAAGCAGGAAATTGACAAGAGTCGATGTGGCCTTTTTTGTGACTTCCACTTTCTTTCCCAATTTGTTGGAAAAAAATACAGCTTATTTACACTTGTCACTTAAAGTGTCAAGTGAACTGCCAAATTGTAAAATCAAATCAAGTCAAGCTGCTCCTACTGCTGAGTCAATCTCGTTCCTTCCCTATTGCCACCACCAAGCAGCCCAACAATGAAGACATAATCATCACGATCTTGGCTTGTTCTGTGAGGGACGGAAAGTAGTTAAAAAATCTGTCAACAGGTTCTGAAAACCAGTGGATGTGTATCCATTTAACCTTCCGATAGGTAAATACATGTCAGGCGAATGATTTTTCATGAAAGGAAAATTTCGATCATGTTGATATACATAAATTTTTTTAAATCCTTAAAAAAACAATATTGTCTCAAGTTTTTTGAAAAGAACACACAACCGCATTGTGTCTAGCTTTATCAATGACTTGATCAATTTTTTTACAACGAAATTTTGGTCCACTTTCTAAAAATTCACTATTACAACTGTCTGTGAAATCGGAGAATAAATCAGATAATTTTAAAGGCTTATGTGGATAATTATGTGTAATTTTCTATGGCTCGTTATTGTCAGCACTTGTGTCAGTGCTTATATTTAGCTAGCTTAATACATAGCATTAGAGAATGCTATGAATAATCACTTGTCTTTTTCATGCTTACATATGAATCCTCATAAGACACTCACGTTTTCTGATTTCGGGACGACTCGGGACTTGAGGATATCCCATCCCTCCTTCCCATAAGTAACAGGACTTCAAGATGTGTACGGATTTTGGAGTAGAAATATAAATTATTATTCTTACGTAACTCGACTAACTCGGCGTAAGCGAAACGAACCCTTTCTTTTCCCAACAACCCTTCCTCATGATCATGATGAGGAGACTGAAAATAGGAGGAAATTTAGAAGGAAAGATGAAGGAAAATGAGTTTTTTTTCTAGCTGGAGGTAAAGGGTTAAAAAAGGATTTATTCAAAGACCGTCATACATAACAGCATCATCATCATCATCACTGCTTATATTTGTGTACCGTCATGGGAAATAAAAAAATGTGTAAAAGCCGGAAAGCTGGAAAAGAGTCGTCAGAAGAGAAAAAAAAATACTTTCCCATAAAATCCGCCTAACCCTTTCTGACCTTCCTTGCATTTTCCAGAATAGTTTAGGCTTTGTCAAAATTTTATGGAGGATCTTAATATTTTTGGTTGGTTGGATGATGATGATGGTGGTGGTGGTAAGTAAGTGAATAAAATCGTTTTAGAATGGTTTCAAATCAGTTCTAATCCCTGTATTTTTTAACCCTTTATAGTTATGTGTGTAAATAATTGTCTTTGGTAAATAGGGCCGTTCCTTTAGGTTGAATTTGAAGGAATGAATATATATTTTTTGGAATGAAAACGTTTATCACTGTTCAAAGACTCATTTAGAAGCTCATAAAAAGTGATACCTACACTTAAAAGAGAATCTGGTTTTTTTCGCGATATATTTTTTTGCATCTGCCATTCCACTATATACGATATGATATCAGGTATCCATCAAATAAAAATATCTCCACCCACTTTATTACCTTTCTTCGATACTCTTCACAAATGTTATCAGGAGCAAAACCCGTTTTATCATAAATCATCACATATTTCTGCTTATTATTTCCATTGCTTCATGTGGTGATGGCAGAGCAAATAAAATGAGAAAAAACGACTTATTCATACGAAGTGAAATTAACTGGATTTTATTATTGAATATTTAAAATTTATTGCTCCACTTAACAACATCCCTTATCAAAGCATTAGCAGTATAAATATCATCCCATGCATAAATATGCGGCATCCACTCAAAAAAATGTAGCTTTTATAAGCGACCAAAAAGGAAAAAACCAAATGTTTACCCCATTTAACAAACACCAGATTCCATATTATATATTGCCATGTGTAGACTGTAGATATACGAAATTATAAGCTTGATATGTATTATTATACCAAAATAAAAATCTTAATCTTTTCCTCCAATCTTAACTGCATATCTTCCACTTTTTATTACTTTTACGAGAACATGAGTTTTCCCACATTCACTCCTTTTTGCTCACCAAATTAACACCAGAGCTAAGATGAAGAAAACACATTCAACTTTCACCCCCGCATTCCTCCAACATCCCCACCATGGCCATGTGGAGAACTTTATTGGATTACTTTAAAGTTGTGAAAAGCGGGGCGATAAGATAAAAGCGAAATATGCATCGGGATCTGGACAAGTTTATTTAAAAAACGAGAATAATTCCACAATGACGTAATGACTTATGGGAAAAGATAATGACTCACTCGCTTCTCGCTATATAATCTGATGGATAATACTTCCCTCCTAATTAATTACTAATTTACCACCAACCCATGTTTCCAGCAAGAACTTACGCGACAAAGTACAAATCAAGCGTGTTCTCATGCCATTTTATCTTCGGAGACGATACCCAGCCTGCATACAAAATGAGGTTGACACATTGACAAAAACGAGGAGAGGAGGTATGGGCAAGATCATCTCTGTCAATTATAATGACAATGACGATACGACCGCCGTTCCTCCATGTCGTCTTGAAAGAAAGAGCCTTGCAACTTTTTTCCAATGGGTCTCGGACATGCGAAATGTATCGTGATCGTCATCTGCCTATTTCATTTTTCTTCCCCTATTTCTGCTGGCATATTGCTCACTTGAACCTTTTCCCTTGTGTCTTCACTCTAGTTGAAAGGGAGAGAGAGATATCAAGCGAAATTTATGATCTTGTCCAGCCTGTACAGATAGAGACAGCTATAAAATGCTTGAGTTTACATTCATTCATAGCCATGTTTGCATTATTACTGCGTTTTCTTCGTTGAGGCTTCGCAATTGAAGGGGAATGAATGGGGATTGTCTCTAACAAGATTGTACATGGATGATGATGCTCCTGATGGGATATAGATATAAGCCTATGCACTATGCAGATGCAGTTTGATGATGATTGCATGAAGTAGTAAAAAAAAGTGCAAATAATGAATGTTGTTATACTTTGTTTAGTACTTTTATGTAGGACCTGCATTATCATCCTTGGTCTGGTACTGGGATACATTTTACTTTCGGTTGGGATATGGGAGTGGGCTGGCTCCATATTGCCGTTATGCAGGTCTCGTTGTAATGCAACATTGCTGATCCCATTGTTGTAATAAATTGTTCTCTGTGTCATTTCTAATTTGTACACTTTTCTGCTTCCATGTAATGGCTTGTAGTGCGACCTACGCATATTCATAAATAAAGGGATGGAGTGGAATTAGGTGTTTAGGAGGAATCAAACAAAAGGAAAGTTTCATCCTGTTTTATAACCGAACAAAGAGGGCTGAGTACGTGTGATCTACAGCTGTCATCAAAACTTGGAGGATCCTTGCTTTCCCATTTGGATAATTATTGAACCCTCTTCCCATTAAAATTAAATATTTTAGAGGTTGGGTAATCTTTAGGAAGATCTACGTAAGAGAAGCACTTTTCCAAATAATGGCAAGTGCGGCAATAACAAAATCATAGAATTCGCAAAATTGGCAAACAGTGCCACCTGAAACTTGTAAAAAACTTTACCGCTACACACTTTGCAACTCAACCCAATGTAATAAAACCTGCAGAAAAGGTCTAATCGAATTACTTTCCTCGTTATTATTTACTATCCTGACTTTATACCTTCCAGTTAACCAGCAAACAAGGTTGGTTTCAAATTCCCCATTTACGATAATTCTTCTTTTTTGTTTATGAAAGATGAGACTTATTTTGCTCTTATGCAACTCTAGATTGCTTGAAGTCAACACGGCATTATTGCAATGACATGACTCGTCATCTTTTCCCCTCTACTCTTGTTTTTCTCAACTTCATCATCTTCAAACATTTTACTTATAATGATTATGATTACCTCGAAAGTAAAATATGTAAACCTATACATAGGTAAGCACGCCAAGCAAAACAAGAGAAACGACTAGTGCTCCGCAACACGCACATGCCTGGTATTTCCCTAGCAAAAATATTGAACTGAACTGATTTTTTTTTTTCTCAAAAGCCTATCGTATTCATAAACACCAGGTTAAAAAAATCATAATTTTCTCGTGTAACCAAACCCAACTCGAAAAAAACCAATCCACATATCTTATATTTTTCCTCTAAAAATTATTAAAAAATATCAGTCCTCATATGACGAAGAAAAATGATGATCAGCCTGTCCCGAAACTTACAGTCTGACTGATCTCAACTAATACATAATCCTATCGCATTACTTCACTTCATCATCAATCCATTCAGTCCCAATCGTGGCAATTGAGCAAGTCATTTCTTCATAATGGAAAAAATATATATTTTCGAGGAAAGAAAAAAAATAAATATAGCGAAACCAAAAAATTTATTCCCAAAACTGGACGAACCTGTTTCAATAGATAGATTTTCTTGAAGAAAAAATCCTTTTCTGCTTGAGCCGTTTCTCTTGAGGTTTTTTTTCTGAAACAATCATAGTTATAAAACTCGTGTGGCTGAATATATGGGGATGGTGGTGGTCAAATAATAATAATAAAAAATAAAGTCCACTCCGTTTTTTCAGTCAAGACGGTGGAAAAGATATTATGTTGGGCTGCCAGTCGAAGGAAATATTAGTTCAATTCTGACCACATAAACTTGACTTACATATTGGAACGGAATTATTATCATTTATCATGAGAATGGGAATGAGATGGGTAGAGAGGATGAGCATTGAGCATACTCCCAAAAAATGCTCAACTTTTCATCAGTTTTCTCAACCTGAAGAAAATTTCTTCTTAGAAGACGTTTTTTTAACTCATGTTTAAGGTCTGTACTGTTCCATGCACCCATATCCTAAGATTATATAACTCATTCTCATTACCACATTTGAAGAAATAAAGCCAAGATGGAGGAATACTGATTTTTATGCATTGTCTGCATTATTCATTTTTGTAAAAAAAATCGTAACAGGAACAACAAGGGCAAGTCATAATAATAATCAGGAGCAGAGGAAAAGACTCGAGTTGCTGTCTCATCTGTAAAATGAACCCGTTTCTTTGTCGAGTGGATCATTAATGGGTTGCATGCACGGTTCGGTATATATGAGTCTTGGCAAGTCAATCCCGATAAGTTCATCTCCCATTCCGCTCCGCTATTCAAGCAGAAGATGATGCGGACGAAGATGAAGAAGGAAGTCTGTACAGTTTTTTCCTCTCTCTGGTCCAGATACAATAAAAAAAGGAGTAAAGTTTAGACTTTTTTCTTTTTAGTTAATCTTATTTATGCATCGCCAATGCATTACTATGTGAAATGGGGTAATAAAGAATAACTCGAAAAGAAAACTTATTGGTGCAGTTCAGACAATCTATTTTTCTTTGGAATTGTATTTTAAAATTAGGAAGAAAAGGCGAAAGGAATATTCCTGCTAAACTGCTATATATTCATAATTCTCGTGTTTCCTCACATAAATAAGCGATTGAGGCGAGTCTCCCTCCGTTCATTTCACTTCGAGTCAAATACACTTTTTGTGTTTTTTCACCTTAAACTCCTTTTTGATTTAGAGGAGCAGCCCAGAGCAAGTAAATGTAAATATATTGAAATTTCAACAGATTTTTTACAGACAGAGAAGAGTAACATTTTTATTAAAAATCAAATACTTGTGATTGCCAAACCCTTTGAGTGAATTGAAGCTCGAATTTCGGGAAAAATATCAAGAACTGTTATTGATACGCAAACACACCTGCTTTCTACTCTTTTATCATATTCATGAATTAGTTGAACCATATAATTCTTTTTATTGCTTTCTGGCATGCACAAACAATTTTGAACGAAAAAAACTACCACAAAATATGAAATAATCATATACATTATAGATATATACACGCAACCTTAAAAATTAGAAATACCTATTAATTTATTGCTATTTTATTGGCTTTCCGGTGCTATCACAAATAACCAGAGTTAGATTTTGGCAATAACCGAGAAAATATCGGTTCATCAACAAATTGACGATCAAAATGACTTTGCTCATTGGCCTACGTTTGGCACCATGTAACACTGCATATATCACTAATTTATATGACAAAGGAAGACAGAAGGAAGTCGATCTTCTTCCTCACCTCATCATCATCCTCATCAGCATCAGCACGCCTTCCTATTTACTAAAAGGATCCTCTTAGGTCAAACAAATATTTCTCAGCAAAAATAACAATATTATCTTAGCAAAAAAGCCCACTGACTCCTGCTCTCACTTTACAAACAAAACGTAACAATTTGTTTTCAAAATAATCAAAAAGGAAAAGCAGGGGTTGAGCTTGAGATGGTATTTGATGATGATGATGATGATGAACTAAAAGTATAATATGTATTTTCCTGTTCATCTTCAGCCAGAAAAGTTTCTTGATAATATTTACGAGTTTGCTACTTAATTACAATTAACCTGCCACGCCTATATTGGCCCTGTATATGAGTATAGCTTATCGTTATAGCTATATGTCATTCCCCAAACTCATGTTTACGAGCCCGCTTTTCTTTTTCTTCGAGTCTATTTGCACATTTGCATTATTAACTATCAAGAGGGATGTATATCTGTCTATACCTATGCGGAATATAAACGAGCTCAGAAAGAAAGTTATCCTTCCAATGACGACCATCATCATCATCATTTTCATGAGCATCTCCATCCTTAACTACCAACTACTGACTCACAGCCAGCAGTAAGTCAATACAACTGTTTTTTTTTGCTCAAGAAGCTCCAACTCGAAACTCAGTAATTGCGGAATAATGTGGAGGAGGCTTGGTTATTTCGCTCCAAACAGCTCATTTTTTGATTAAGTATTAAAAAAGGCCAGGAAAAAAAAATTGTGAAGACAGGCATGAATGAGGTATGAACATTGAGGGGTAGGCAGGTTTGCAGGAGAAAAGCGAGATTCCGCACCCATTTTTTCACCTTTTAAAATAAATTCTGATTTTTTTTCTTCTTACTTTAAGCTCATTATTATATCGAGAAGCTGTTATATAAAACAGGGATTTTTTTACGAAAATTAGGAGAGGGAAAATATAAAACATGGCTACTATTCCATATAAAATATTCAGCTTTTCTTCACTTTTTTTCCCTCTCCTGATGAGATCATATTGTATTTGGCAGAGTTCTCGGGATGATAAAGCTGACTTGATATTTTAATTTATTAATCTATTCCCCAAATATTGTGAGTACTGAGGGGAATCTACTCTGTTTTACTTGGAGGGGCATTCTACACCAATTAATTTATTACAGTCAATTCCAAAATATATTCCTTCAGCCTTGTTTTTTAAGTGGATGATCCGATATTCCGCTGAAAACTCACAATTTTCCCTAAGTAAGTTGTTTACCTTTTTTCCCTATTGATCTTCTACTTTGTTGTAATAAACACATCTTTTATCTCATGAGGGGGAAGGCGGCCTCCTCCAATACTCGGAGGAGCTGAAGACATTCATAAATTGTCTTTCAGCAGCATCCCTTCCCAATCTAAACAGAATCCATTCATTTCATTTATGCACGAAGTAAATTAGAAATAGCCTCGAGATGAGTCGAGCTCTGAATATGATCATTTTCCTGAAGAAAATCAAGAAATTTTTAATCCCACTCTGCCCACAAGTTCAACGAGAATTTGCATAAAATGCAATAAATACAGGAGCCCCTCTCAAGCATCCCTCTCAACCTTATCATCAGATTGATTACGGAATCAGAAGAATCTTTGAAGAAATTAGCAAGCCAGTGAAGGCCAACGAATGCTGACTGACCTGTCAAAATCCCCAATCAGCTTTTCGACGATGATGAAAATAATGATAATTCTCTTGATGATCATCAGGATGACGATGATAATGATCATCATCATCATCCTGGTCACCACCTTAAAAATAATATATCAATAACAGTATAAATTTTTTTCCAAAGTCTTGCCACCACCATCAAGGATTTGGTTTTTATTAAGGGGAAAACTTGAAATGATAAGGAATTATTGTTGGGAAAAAAATATAGTTTATTTCACTTTTGATCCAAGGGAAATTATCAGATCAGGCATGCAATGGGGATGGATAATTGGAAGAAAATCCTATAAAACTAAATGATTGTTTGCGTTTTTGTGCTGTAATACACCAGGTGCGAGGTTAAAAAAATATATATTTTTTTATTGTTTTCGTGTTCACTCTGCTGTTTGGGATGCTTCTGTATCTATCAAGTTGAGCCATATTATTAATTGGATTTTATTCCTTATATGCATCCCACATCACTTTTTTTAGTGGTAAAAAAATGTTATGATGTGATGATGATGTGGTGTGAGGAAAATGACCCTTTCATCATTAATCGTGTCCTGCTCATTTATCGTGATATGGTTCAGAGTCCCTGGGTTTTGGGGACTGTTGAAAGAAGACGCGAGACGAATGTCATTGCTCGACTGGATAGAGTTAGTTAGAGCAGGATAACGTAAAATGTGTTCGGTCCCATATACCTACCAAGTTCAATTGTCATATATTTTTTTCTGTAAAAACACGCTATCAGGTATCATCATCAACATGATGTGATGATGAGACACCTCATTCGGCAGACAGGGTTGGACAGCTAGAGAGACCTCGAAAAAGGATTGAATTTCTTATTTCTGTTTTTATTTATTTTCCTCTCGCTGATTTACTTCAATGGTCAGATATCTTCTAGTGCAACTAGCTCCCATTGACTTAGTGAACTCAATGAATAAATTAGCAGCTCTCGAGTTATTTACTTGCTCATAATTTTCAGTGAGTGCTTGAGTTGCAATTACAGCTTTCATCCCCAATTACCCTGCCCTCCGCTCGAGAGCTCGAATAGATCAAGAAAAGTGCTGGGACGAAATAATGGCAAAATGGTAAGGGAACGTTATGATCATATGATGTGATCATGATCATCTTACACTTGAAGATTTCCCTTTTCCTTCCAATTTCGAGTACATTCAGCCATGAAAGATAACAAGCTCAACAGTTTATGATGATGGGATGATGACAAACTCTGTAATTTGCAAGGTAATTAAGGGCCCTCGGACAATTATCTTTAGTACTTAATTCATTCAGTGATAAATGAAAAATGGTAATCCATCAACCAAACAGACATCATCAGCGACAAGTCAATTATTGATCAATCGTCAACCGATGGGGTTTTTGGCAAAATTTTTTATAAAAAAACTAACTCCAACTCGATTAAAACTCAATACACCTATCTATAAGGACGCCCACTTACTAAAGCTATATTTATTTAGCAGTTTCTTTTCTCAAGCTAAATGGGAGTCGTCCACAATTTGTTGTGACGTAACAATAACTGCTTATTTGATAGAAATACCTTTCCCTCCTCAGCTATCCAAATGCCCACATCCATTCCACATTACAACCTGTACAATGCTAATCGCCACTAATTGAGTTAGCTTAAATCTCCATTTTCCTATCATTTTCTGTCCTCCCAATGAAAATACCCAAACTATAATAATACTCGCCGCAATCATAACAAACAACAATGCAAATATACATTTTGGATTTCATAATAACAGGGACATGATTACATAGTCCACTGGGGTGCTCAGCTCAGCAATAGGACGGAATAGATTCAAATGAATGAACTCCGTTTCTCTGAATGATGAATGGAAATCAGGTCAATAATGGTAATAATATGACAATAAAAAATTGTGCGTTCCAATTACACATTGTATTAAAAATCGCTAAAATTAAATTGACAGGTGATGGGTCTCCCTGTCATATTGTGCCATCCACTGCCAAATCCAATCCCATATCCCTAGAGTCAGCCATTGTACGCACTTCTCCCTTTACACTTTATGCAAATGAATGGCCACTCAGGAGAATTATGATGATGATCACTTTTAATAGTTACTCTGATTCTAATAAGAAGAAGGTGAGATGTGAGTATTTCTCTTCTATAACAAAACTCCAATATGGATCTTCTCTTGTGATAATAATAATATGCTTATTTTATTCATTGTATCATTGTACCATATTTTTTTCCCTTGCATTTGTTGACGGTGACTGATTATGAGAAGCTTACTCAGCTCTCTTTTAGCTCACAGCTCAGCTCACTAATTTCCATTCTTCGAACAAGCTTACAAAAATGTTCCTCTCTGAACATGAGCCCCTGTCCGATAATGATGATGAAATGGAGTATTTCTTTGTGATTAAAATGTAAACTGTGAAATCTGCATGTTTAAAAAAGCATATTTATGAGGGAACGAACAGCGGATGATTTCACAAAATCCACTGCAGACAGAATATATATCTCAGATCACACGGGGATCCTTACAAGTGGATTTATCTGTAGCTTCCCTCTCTCCTTGTAATGTAGCATGTACTATAACAAGAAAAAAATAATGTTGACGAATGAATAATGATCTTTTTGCTCAATCTGTGGTAAGCTCTCCTCTTAAATCCTCACAATTGATCTTAATTGATCTCAATTCTTAAAATCCTTTTTTCTCTTTTCTGTTCCCTCTCCCTCTGACCATTATATTCATTATTATGGATGTTACATGGCTATAGCATAGTGTGGGGTATTACGTGCTGGTGCTGATCTAAATACGCCCAAAAATCCTTCTTTTTCCCTTGAAGCGATGGAGATAGGAAAGTACAGAAGAGAGCCACCGAATCACACACCATCACCATCAAAATCATCAACTATCTTGTTTTTTTCACAATAATTTTCCCTTGAAATATATTCATCTAGATATGTTATATAGGGAAAAGGATGATTAAGGGAGAGAAGGAGGGAGATGATTAAACAGTTTCCATCAGTCGCCATCCTCATATGCCATGATTGTGTGTGTAGTTTTAATGACTTTTCAGTTACAATCATTAAAAAAATCTCTGTGCTCGAGCTTCTATCACAAAAACGCAATCACATCTGTAGGCAAACTGGCAGGAATATAGAAAAAAATGTTATTTTTTTAAAATCTTGTATAGCTCAGTTCAGTTCTCCGATGGATGAAACTATTTAAAACAGATATAAATTAGAAAAGCAACATGCATATATTACTCCACTCATTACAAAATATCCCTTCCTCCTCCTTCCCCACCTCTTCATATCCTCATTTATATCATCATTATCAAGACTAGGCATCAGCAGCCAGAGCCATATCAGCTACTGTTGGCCTGTTGTGAATGAGAACGTTCGCGTTTTTTTATTGGATAGGGCTGGTGATGATGGTGTGGTATGTATCTGTTGTTTAGTCGAATAATTACTCCTAAGTATAGGCAAAGCTAGTGTAATTTGGTGGCAGAAAATGGTGAAGGAACAAGAATGATGCTTAATTAATTGCTGAGATAATTAGTCTAAAAGAATTGCTTAAAGCTAAACAGGATCTTTTTTTCCCAGATTGTATTTTACACAATCAGAGAAATTTACTAGAGGGAATGATGTGTCATGTGTAAGAAAAAATTTGAAGTTTTTTTTTCTTCTTGCATAAAACATTTTTTACTTTGGAATTATTTCGTCATCCTGAAATCTAGAGGGAATGAATTGTGAAAAATTAAACACTACAGAAATGGACATTAGAAATAAATTGTAATACGAAATGCAATGCTTTCACGGTCTTATTGTTTTTGTTTCGGTTTTGTAGTTCACTTTACGTCAAGATGTTTTCAATTGCCTATTCTGTTCGATTGTAAAGGCTGTTTAAACGTTATGATTTCTACGATCTTCACAATCAAGCCTGTTTTCTATCAACACCTTCTAATTAACCATATTTGTTTACATGCTTCAACATTCCCTCCTTGCTAAATTGTCAGCAAACAATGTAGAATTTACAAAGTCTATCTTGACGGAAGAGATTACACTAAAAAAAGTGAAAAAAGATAACGGGCATGTCAAGTTTCCGAAATTGGCTTAAAATAGGTTTGACAGTTTCCAGATTCATTTGAATCAGAACATTTCTCTTGAGTCTTTTTTGTCCCACGCTAGTAAAAACCAAAAACAAACTAAAAAGCTAACCTCGATTACCCCTCAAACAGTAAAAATTTCTTCCTAAACTGGCCTTCTTTATTACTCGCCTGTTACCCTTCTACTCTCCGTGTGGCATTTATCCCCATCACTGTCTTGTATTCCAAATGGGGATACCTACATCAACGAGCTTTTCCAGTAACAACAGCTATGCTTTGTGACCCTATTTGGTCTGCGATTAAACCATTCTCCACTTCATTATTTAATAATTTTAATAATAATGAAGAGACAGTTTTCATCCTTCTACTCTTTCGAACCATTTCATGTCATTAATTACATGCAGGCTCAACTCACAGTTCCCTACTCCCGTTACGGGTTCATCATCCCATCAAAGAATTGCTAATGTGATGTCGATCTACAACCATGCATGCAATCGCTTGATTGAGCCCAATAATGAAAACAAACTGGTAACGGGATTAGGTCAACAATCCGAAAAAAATCAAGGATAGCTCTCATTGTAATGATGATACGATCATGATCAAGATATTTCCAACCTGGAATACCTTTGCATTCATCTCACAAAAGATATTCATGCTTGTCCTACTCCTGTCCCGATTTACTTTGCGTTTTTTGTAAAAAAAAAATAACATCCAAAAACTTTTATTTTTTATCTCATCTCAGCATTTGCTTTCTAATGAGGTTTTCAGGAGAAGAAAAATATTCATAAAAAAATCTCATCCCCGTTCCATGTCCCATTCTAATATAAATTACATACCTCAGGACATGCATGATGCAGCAGAATGTAAATAGAGGATGAAACGGGGAGCAAAAAAAAAACGGGACATCTTTTCTTCTCCTTCAGAACTGTAGAAAAAAGTGCGACATTTTTATATATAATCATCTTCATCAGTATTATGCAATAAGAACAAGAGCCCTTTACTAAACGGAGGCACAAGCATGCCATATTACATGATGAGCAGATCATGCTTCTCCTCCCATAAAAAACTCTGTTTTAGATGGAAACAGGTCAAAAGAAAGGGAACCTTTTTTGTGAAAGAAGAATTTATATCATTTCAATTGAATCCAGCTAGGTGAATGAATGCATGCAAGGATCTGGCCATCTCATCATCATCATGGGTGATGAACCGTTAAACTGAATTCAGTCCGGGATAGGGTTACCTTTTCAAAGTTTGGAAACCCTTTTTTTCTTTGCCAAGGTTAGGAGAAGAGAGTCCTTTTGTCTTGGTCACTGTGATGTCGTGCTGTCCCCTTTTCCCTTCTCAATTCACCAGCCGGTCTTATTCTTCTGATTACTTTTTTATCGGATCTCCAAATTTTGTAATTTTTTACAAGCTTTTTTTCTTCAGCTTCGTCTAAGGACATATCTCTATAAAAATGGGAAAGAGTTTATAAACTTTACCGCTATATTCCCACACTACATACAACAGAGCAACGGAGACGACTGTCGCTTTTCAATTGAAAGGAAATCAGAAGAGAAACTCAATACTTTTTTATAGAAAAGTAAATAGGAAAAAGGAGTAACAAAGTAACGGGACTTGTGTGATGATGAGGATCACACTGTCTTTGTCCACTTTTGTTTTTCTTTGAGTTTTGATATCAAAATAATTTCTGTTATTGATTTACTATCGTAAAAAAACTGTATAGTTTCCTTAAATGGAGACATTTTTATTTCCTTTTCGGTATTGTATCAGTTTTCACACATTTTTATAAAAATACACTCGCGAATGTAATAAATATCGTTATATCGTTTTTTATCAAAGGGTAAAATATCCTTTGCTTGAAATAACATTGCTTCGTATCCATTCTTATATATCCCTATCGTAAAAATGTCACATTATTACATTTGTTTGCTCTCTTTTCAGCCCAATCCAACTCTTTCCCCTTTTCGTGGTTGACCCAGATCTGTAATATTTTGATATCTTTACCAGCTATTAAGAGCACATTTAAAGAAACAGTTTTTCAACTGCATATCGCACAGGATTGCATTGTCACAAAAATATTTTCTCACGTATTTCCATTATATCAAAAAAAAACTGTTATACTTTTTATCAAAAAATTGTAACAAAATCGTTCCCCATAAATCGAACGTGTAAGGAAAGGATTGAATTTCAATCAATAATTGGATCAAAACGATATTAGATACGATTTAATATAAAAAAAATTGTGTATTTGTACCTTATAAAGAAATGGAGTTTCCTTCCAATATTTTTTTACAATACTTCCTCATACAATTTTTTATTATTTATTATTATTGGATCATGCAACTTCATGAAAGGAATGAAAGGATTCAACTGTTGAGAAAAAGAAATGAAAGAAATATGGTGAGCAATCTTCCTTTGGACCAACCAATATTGCCAGATTGGACGGAAAGAGTTTTTTGATATCAAATCAAATTTTTAAAAAGGATTTTTTTTCTTCAAAACTTTCGTGTTGGTACAGTTGTGTATGTAGTTGTGTAAGTCTTGTTCACAGCTACACGGTTACACCATCAGTCCCGAATCTGAACTGACCAAAAAGCCTTTTCTCACACTTTTTCTTAGAAAAAAATCCATTATATGCTCATGTTCAAATTGTTTTTTTCTCTGTTCATACTATTCCTGCTCATTGGTCAATATCCCTACCAGTTTCAGAGAAGAAAAGATGGGTATATTTTTTCGGCATTTTTATAAACAAAATGATTTTTATTCACAAAAATAAACACGCAAAGCTCGAAGGAGGGCTGGCTATTACACTACGAAAGGAAAATGCTTCTGTGCTCCGCGATGTGCTTTTCACCTGATGTGATGTGATATGCTTTGTGGGCATGTTAATGATAAAAAACTAATGGAAAAGTCGTAATGAAATGAAAAGCCAATGTTGAATCTAAAAGGTCGACCGGTTTGATAATTTTTGAAAAATAATAATGATGATGATCTTTCTTCTTTCTTGTGATGATTATGATCCCGATCAGGCTGATGTTGATGCCTATCGCCCCACCAGAGACTATCATATCAGGGATGTGTGATGACGATGAAAGCCTGAGCATCAACATGATCCTGATCAAGTTTATAAATACAATCATAATAAAACGTAATAAAAATAAATTTGATGAAATTCTGGAAATGAGAGACGGGAAGGAGAATACAGAAAGCGAGAATCACAGACAGAGTGACTGACTGGCCAGAAGTTTCATATTGAATATAAAAACTGACAACCAGGTAGCTTCTGGTTAATAAGCAGTTTGGGATTCACAACTGTCGAAAATGTAATCTATGTGATCATTATAACATGTTTATGATGCTTTTGTGCAACTTTACTTGACTTGCCCAGCCACATCACATCAAATCATCGATTTTTTTTTTCAAAAGAAAATAGTGGTGGATGGATGATGATGAACTGCCAAAAATCCTGACTGACTAATTTCGCTTTTTTTAAGTAGCACGATTTACGGGAATAATGAGTCTTGACTTTCCTCAGTTCATCGAGTGTTATAAGTAAATACAGTAGCAAA
>JAQGAH010000638.1:0-29643 GCA_034696885.1 Lepidocyrtus paradoxus | reverse complement strand
TGCGTTCGAATATATGGCATAGCAATTTATAATTGAATATCCCAAATTAGAAATTGGCAAGCTATTTGAAGAATTACAGTACAAACGCTGATTGGCTAATGTGACTGGGGCATTGCAATACAGCGGCCCGCCTCCTCTCACTCAGCGTATCTGTTTTCGTATGGCTTTACTCTCTTGCAGCTTTCAAATTTTTTAATTGAGTCATGTGACGGTCATCGAATAAATTGGAAATAACTGAAGACAAAATCCTACAACAAATCCCATCATCATTCTTATAGTTAGCGAATCCTCAATAATAACATCCATCCCTAGACACTTTTATCGTTAGTGTTATCTTCACCATTCATTATCTATCAGCAAGTAAAACATCTGCGTAAACAAGGGAAACAGTTGAGATTGGTGTAACAATCATAAATCACAGTACCGAATTGATCTTTCACTCCGTCCTACACTTTTTTGCAATTACGAGCAAACTGAAAAACGCGTAATTTCATACCCATCAGTTGAAACGTGTTCTACGATTTGTCTGAGCCTTTCTTCTGCTCGTCCATCCAAGTGGATAAATATGGATCTGTGTAACATGGCATACGCATGCCTTCGCAAAATTGCAGCGAATTTAGAGCAAACGGTTTCTGGACTTGGTTCAGCAACTCGGATAAACAGTGAAAGAATAGCTATTTTTATTTGTATAAAAAACATTTAGCTCGTTATAAGTGTATCATAAATGTGTGTATCTAACATTAACTTTTGCTGTGCATAATGTTCAACATAATGTAAATCCAGCTTTTTATTGCTGAAGCAAGTGCCGGTTACGCATTTAAGAAACGGTTTTCCAATTTGTTTATGATATAGGGATTGGCATACTCTAAATTTAAACGGACAAGGTCTTCCATTTACTTTACTGTTAAGCATGTAAAATTATAATTACATAAAAAGGAAAATTATAGAGTTGTCCAAATATAAAGCTGACAAGGTCGAAAACTCTATTACGGGGGTGATTTTGTCGCAAAATCAGGCTTGAAGCATGGGACTAGTGAGAGGTATTGCGAATTTACGACGACAGTCCAAAGCATATTAAAGGATTTTTTTTAGATGATTCCCGATTATAAAAATAATTGGTTGTATAAAGTCATTGTAGCCGTTTATTACTAAAGTCTTCTTTAAGTCTGAATTTTATGTCAAACCGTTAAAATCTACCTGCGCATATTTAACAATGCCATTCTACAAATGTGCACTATTTGCACCTGATGCGACCTTGAAGTCATTGAACCTATCTGCTGTATTCGGAATTTTTAATTAGTTTTTTTTATGAATTGTCGACAGGTGTGCGGAAAATCTGACCAGATGCATGCTACCTGGAAATATTTCCTGTGAAGTTATCCCACACAACCAACGTCATCCTCAGCAGCGGCGACTGTGAACAATTTTGCTACTGCGAAGGAACCTATAAAAATCACGATGATGTTCTCCGAGCGTATTTTCCCCAATCTTCTCATCTCAACTGTGATCCTCATTTTCGCCACCGGTCTTACCCTCGTCAATGTGACATCAAGTGAGCCGGCTCACACTCAAAAGGCCGTTATAGGTAAGAGAAAGAAAACGGATTGTATAGTTTTAAAAAAATCCATTCTTCGCAAGTGTACTTATTTCGGTGCATTTTTGCTGAGAATGGCTCATTGCTGAAAGACGCTGCGTTGCTTAGTGGAATGATTTTAATGTACATTTGAGCAATAGTGCATGAAATCATGCATTTAACCTTGTTTCGTTTTGTTTACCAGCAACTTCAATAAATATTTTCGGTATGCTTATGACGTGAAGTTATTTTGACTAGTGCAATGCAGTGGCATTCATCTTCTATGTATGTTGCAGTGCAACGGAATCTCTGAAATATAATGTTCGCCATAGATAATGGAGTGCGGACGAGCAGAAACGAAACAAGGGATCAAGTCTGATTGGATTATGCTCTTATGTCTAATTTATGTATATACATATATATCTATTTTATTTTCGCAGGTGTTTTGGTCGATCTTCATGAAACAGAGACAAAACCGGAAAAGTCAGGTAATAAGGGTGATCAACCTAAAGCAACATGCGGCCGTCTCAATGCTCACTCTTATCAGCAACTTGAGGCTGTTCGATGGGCGGTTGAAGTAATAAATAATCGATCCTGGCCAGAAGAATTTGCAATCGGTAAATATGATCAAGATTTTCTAGAATAATATGGCTTTATCGGGAGAAATGATTCTCACTGTAATCCAATAGGTAGTTAAATTCGGGAATGAGATGGGATTGAAAAACTGTTCATGCTCTGCATGATCCCCTCTTGCATAACATGAAACTCCCGTAACCATTGAAATTGCTTGTATTGAAATTTTTAAAAAATATATGTGAAATTTTCTGTAATCTAGATCTCGCCGTCCATGACACTTGTGGTGAAAGTGGGGTGGCGCTATCGGAAACCCAAAAGCTCCTCAATTGGGCAACCATACACAAGGAAACCCCACTTATTGGTAACTTAATCTGAAATTGTTTCCCATTAAGTGCTTTTAGTTCATGAGCTGATAATCTGTTGATATTGCAAATAAGATGAAAGGGGCGCTGACTGGTAACGAAAATTGCACTACTTATGTATATCATTATGAATAATATTATTCACACAGTTTTTTACGTCACCGCCTGTTCATAGATCGGGTTATTCCATTTTGCAGTCAGATTCACATGGCTACTACCCAACGTACAACTATGGGCATGGTAATTTTCATGGGTTCACACACATTCCAAGTGAAATTAGCGCATGCACTGCACATGTACCTGTTTTCCGTCGTTCCCATTAAAAGGGAGTCATTTCATGCACACCTTTGCTCTCCGTTTATCAAATGAATGTGAGAAACAAATGAAAGTCGGCACGCAATCCAACTCCAAATTAGGCCACTTTGTTCTTGTTATGCCGTACGTTTTTTGAAAAGTAAAAATTAGGCCAAATATGCCGTCATATTACACCATAGAAATGGAGGGATATCAGCACTAGCACGCTTGCATGGAGAAATAAGTTCCAAAGTAGATGAAATCTGACCTCAATACAACTGGCTACAATGGTTTTCCACCAGCGTGCATAAATCTGAGCAATTAATAACGAAAAAAGTAATTAATTACTCTAAAAATCCAGTTTATTGTTACCTTAACTACACATCCAACCATACAAAACTAGCCATCCACAGCTATACAAACTTGCGACCGGATACAGTACGGGAAATTCAAGATACCTGACCAAATGACATTACAAACATAACCTTGACAACCATTCAAACTATGCTTGTTCAAACAAAATTACAGGAAACCATGTTATAAAAGCATAAAAGAAGTTTAAAACAACACGTGTCGACTTTTGGTGCAATGATTAATCTGGTTGTTTTGATGAAGTTATCGTGTTGGTCTACTTGTTAAATTTTGTATCAGATTTTATCCTATGGGGTAGTAATTTGTACGCTACAAAAATTACAATTTTAAAATATTTGCATTTTGGATATAAAACCCCATTACAAAAATATCTGGCTGTTTTTATATTGACCTTTTCACGCCAACTAATCATCCATATTGTGGCCTACACCACCAGAGCTGATTTGGTTCAATATTAATGCTAAAAAAGTTGTACCGTTCTTATAAATATTATAAATCAATGTATCATTACAGCTTTTGACTATTGATGATGTTATGAAAAACGTAAAAAAAAGTTACTACGACAAGTGTCGAGATTCGGTGGAACGATTACTCTTTTTACACTGATGAAGTCATCGCGTTCGTGTGCCTGCTAAATTTTGCATCAGATTTTAACCTGCATAGTAGTAACTTGTACACCACAAAAATTACCACTTTCAAATATTTTGAGTTTTTGGTATAAAAACCTGTTACAAAAATATAAACCTGTTTTCATATTAAGTTTTTTGTGCCAACTAATCATCACTATTGTGCCTTACACGACCAAAGTTGATTTGGTTCAACGTTAGTGCTTAAAATTTTGTATTGTGCATTTAAATATTAGAAATCAAGATTTTTTCTATAAGAATGCATAAAATTATTGCACTTTTTGGCTTTTTTCTGGTGTTGGTGTTAACCGTTTTTGTTGGTAAACGAACTCGATTCGTCTCTTTGCCAAACACTTATGCTGACAGAGAGAAAACACAAAAAAATTTAAAACTGTAGACGCTATCGTGCTCACGGACGGACAGACGGACAGACTGGCCAGACGATCTTAGTAACTTGCGTTTCACCTAACGGTCGCAAGCTAATAAGTAGCTACTTACGATTTTCTTGGGTAATACTTTCTTAGCTTGTTTTATTTTCTCTTAACTAAAGTCAGTTTATCATTTCACAACAAAAGATTGTCCAGTACAAATGTGCACAGGGTTCTCCAAATCTACTCCAATTTCATTTCAATGAAGAACTTTAGCTCTTAAGTGGATTAATACGAAGAAGCCATAATAAATACCGGCAAATATTTTGAGCATGTATAAAAGTGACAACCTAAATAATCTAACGGAACAAGCATTAATTATTAGATGACAGTTATGAACTCTGTAGATGTCATGAAATTCCTGGCTTGTTAGTATTTCCATCAATGCACTGAGCAAATGAGGTTCGGAGAATTGTCGCTTTAAAAATGCATGTCCATTCAGCTCTCATTTATGATGCTTCTTTGCTCAGTGTAATTATGACACGTATCAATGACCTCGACAAATGTGGAAGGTAACCTGAACATGTATTTTTTTATCTTCTGCTTATTACATTTGAACGATGCTAACAGGCACTATTGTAATCGGAAGTCGGAACAACGAGCGAATTATTGACAGGCCGCTGGAAGCTCTCAACAATGGAAACATTTCCGCAATCGTTACCTCAGCAAGAGCGGCGGAGCTGCTGTTGACAAAGCACCCAAATGTGTTCACCACCGCTCCAGATATATCCAGCGTTGCTGAAGTAAGTAGCTCATAATTCTTAAGGCAACTAAAAACGCCTCATAAACAACACTCCTTATGATGGAGTTGATAATCAATTGAGAGGAATGATGTGAAAGGGGAAAAATATGGCTTGTCACAAGTCTAATTCTTTAACTTTGTTATATTTAGGGTGTTGTAACACTAGTTAACCAACTGGGCACTACCAGCGTGGCTATAATCTCAAGTTGCTCGCATGCCCTCAAAGCATTTGAATCCATCGCCAGCCAGAAATCGATTCTTATGAAGCACTCCCTCAAACTGGAAAAGGATGACCAGAAAATTCTGGAAAGCATTGTTAATTTCCTTAGGGAAAAAGGGGTATGGAATGGATATGAATATAGCATACTTAATATATATTTTTTGCTGTGACTTGCTACAAGCTAAAATGGTGATGAATTATTGCAAGTTTGTAATTGTTTGATGAAATATTTGATTGAGTATAGGACGGGGTTGAAAGTGTTGTGCTGCTTTTGGAGTCCATGGAAATGGAAAGTTTGGTTGGTGAGGGGCACAACCAAGTAGTGGAGCAGTTCCAGACACTGCTCAGAAATAAATCCTGGATTCTGGGCTCGGTTGGGGTTGATAATGAGTTGATCAGGGATTGGAGTACAAAACTCAACTCGAATTTGCTCGTGTTACAGCCTCATGTTTCTACGAATCTGGATTTCAAAAACTACTTGCTTGACAAATTAGCGGTAAGCAAGAAAGCAAATTAACAAAAAATTGCAATTGTAAACCATTTATAATGACAGGGATGTTATAAATTTGAAAGTATCTTATAATTTATCTTCTGTTTTTTTTTCCCAGGACTCATTTCTAACTCAAATCGATCTAAGCACGAAGGATTACATTGAGCAAGTGTATGACTGCAAGTTTCCAAGTACAAAAAGTATAATTACGACACGACCTTCATGCAGAAATCTAAACAACGCCTTGTTGGATAAAAGGTTCCGAGCTGAGCCTGATGTGAGAACTAATTCTGCCTATTCTCAAATTATATTTTTGTATTTAAACAA
Organism: Lepidocyrtus paradoxus; assembly: GCA_034696885.1. Classification (NCBI taxonomy): domain Eukaryota; kingdom Metazoa; phylum Arthropoda; class Collembola; order Entomobryomorpha; family Entomobryidae; genus Lepidocyrtus; species Lepidocyrtus paradoxus. The sequence goes on along the minus strand of JAQGAH010000638.1, from coordinate 23,633 downwards.
AACGTGTCATATCTTGCTTTAAATATGGTGAACTTGCTAATTTTATTTGTCAAATCATTTGTTTTGAAACAGGTCGGCTTCATAGTCAACGCTGTCTCAGTCTATTCAGCGGCGTTAAGAATGGCTCAGTTGGAGTCATGCAGCACCACATCCTGCGATTTTTCCCAGCTGCCCGGAGCCATCTCTGAAGCATTGCAGAAACTCAATATTCCTTTGTCTCCGACAGAAGCTACCACAAATGCCGGGACAGAGTCCACTGTAGCCAACACTCATGAATTGGAAGGAGCTCGGCGGAGAATAAACCATCAGGGGAAGCTCATCAGCAGAAAGTATGACTTGCTTCTTAGCAAATCCAATGGTCACGTTTCTCGGGTGAGTTCATTGTACCGACAAACTATTTATTTTTTATCATGCCAAGCACAATACCTTGTCCTCGCTTACCTGCTTCCCTGGAAGAGGATTCACATTAAACCAATTTATCCCTATTAGGTTGGTCAATACTCCTCCGAAGATGGTCTAGTCCTTGACGTGATGCTTGGAATGGATCATATGGATTCCACCACACAAGACACAACCGCTTGGCTAAAAGGGAACAAGCAAAGTTCCACCTCTCGAAGGGGGAAAACTGCGAAATATGGGATTGAGTCCCAGGACTACTTCCGACAACGACATGATGACTCGATTGATATGCGGAGTATGATGTCCACCCCGGAGTTTTACATATCCAGAGTGTGGGCAATGGTCGTAACAGCGATTGCAATAACAGGGGTCTTCATCTCCTTGTACATGCTTGTCTACGTGTTGCAGAGGATGTGCGATGGGACGCTACAAGGAAATCAGTTATTTGGGATTTTACTCCTGCTCGGAGTTATGATGTTGTATTCCAGCGTCGTCCTATTCGTACTTCCACCCGGGACTTTGCTTTGCAATCTGAGAGTGTTCCTCCCGTCCTTGGCTGCAACCATTTGCTTCGGAATTCTGCTCTTGAAGGCGATGCAACTAAGGTGCCTGGTGCAACTTGGCCTTGGTGGGAGAGTCTCTGCAATCAACCAGTTTATCACGTTTGCTTTCATCGTGGCCGTCCAGCTAGCTATCAACATTCAATGGTATTTGGGAGCAGAACCGGGAGTTATCAGGAGGGACGGAGGCTGGATGATTACAGAATGCAATTACTCATTCGAGAGCTACTTGTATCTTCACATCTATTTGGGATTGCTCATCCTAACCGTTTTCCTCTATGGCACTTCAGTACTCAAAATTCGGCGGAACTATAATGAAGCGAAATGGGTAATTGAATAATTAAAAGGAGAAAGTTTACATCAAGGTCAATAACTGCTCAAGGAATTTGTCTAATGTAATGTCTGTTTGCCTTTTTTAACATCAGATAACGCTCTCTGCTTTCCTCACCTTACCGATTGGGGTAACATGGGCTATGGTGGTCCACATGGGTCCATTTGATCTTCAGGAACCTGCGGCATGCATTGCATTCATCTCCATTGCAACGGTGCTCCTCTTCTCCATTTTTATTCCAAAGTTGTACACCATCAGTAAACAAGGTCAGGGGCTTCATAAAAAGAGGAAGAAGATGCTCCAACAAGCCGGGCCTGGTTACACTGGATCAATATCCACAATATTTACCACTCTCTCGGACAGGGGCACTTTGCAGAGTCAGATAAGCCAAAAGCGGAACCACCAGCATCCTTCACACCCGTACTCCTACTCGTTTTATCACAACCAGCCATCAGTTCTCAGCACAAACCAGTACCTTCCTCAGGCAACGGCCATGCCGAATGCTAATGGGAAGTCGGTTACTTACTCACCTCGTCTCACCACCAATTTTTACAACTCCTCATCTGCAGCCACCTCACTTACCAGGAGTGTGTCGATGAAAACCCCCTTTTTCGACTCCAACAGGGCAGCCTACCCCTAAAACTCAGCTAGTGTGACTCGAGTCGACAAATATAAGCTTACAATACAAAATTTGTTTTTAGGAAATGCCTTCGGAGTATAAAATAGTCACACTTCAAACACAAAGTAAAGTATAGAAAAGAGTGCCTATTTGAAAAAAAAATGAATTGTTTCAATTTTAAACGGCGTACAAAGGGCCAACATTTTCTCGAGTTAATCCCGCTGCATGTTGCATTGTATCCGTGTCAGTATATATGTTTCAGTTGACGTATGAGCCACAAGAGATTGTTTTAAGTTCCTTTTGTATTTATTAAGATTTAACTATGTATTATAGTTATAATTACATATTTAGGAATTTACTATGTGGTATGAAGAATGGATGTTGGAGGCCGCTAGAAACCATCTTCGCATTTTTTATGGATATTACAATGAACGCTGGAAATTATCCCGGTCTTCTTATCATGTCACTCCTATTTAGTCAGCCATTATAGTTAGCACGTTCCTTTTTTACTGACGAAAGCTTTCCAGTAAAATAACTGTAAACTGTTTTCCGAATTTTTAAAGAGATTTCCAAATTGTCTAAGAAAATATTTGGCTAATGTATGTATTTTTGTGAGGCTGATGGTTTTCCTTTAGTGAAAATCGAGCTATTCATGGATTCATGTATGCGTATTTTTGTCATTTTTTGAAAAGTGCTGGTGTACAGGTGCGGCGTTGTTGTCGTAGGATAATAATTATCTAGAGTTAGCAATAGATGCTATGTAATTATAGTAATTAGTTGCGTATGTATTTGAATAAGTATGCTAAGGTTCTCATTCAAGTATTTATTGTAGGGGTACGTGATAAAAGAAACACCAAATAAAATAAAAACATTGATGCTCTTCAGATCATGTCCACAGCGGTCCACCCAGTTCATTTCATTTTATTTTTCAAAAAAGTATTTCAAATTGGCGAATTCAATAATGCTTGCATAATAACATGATGACGACTTGCTTGGTTTCGTAATAATAAATCAACAATCTTTAATTAAAGGTCACCTTCATCCGAGTCGTTTATGAATAAAACTGTTTTATTTTTAAAAAATCACTGGAGCTCATTAGCAGCCGCTTAGATTTTAACAGGATTCAAATAAATAACATATAGCTTAGACATCTTTTAAGTTACAGTGTTTCAATAAATAGTTAGTGGAACATTTCATTAAAATAATCTTTGCAAATTTTACCTATCAATTGAAAATATTCCATTAAATTAAGTTACCCACACGTCATGTGCAACTGTGCACCTGTTCCCCCTAAGCAAAGCATCAGTTTAAAGCATATCATCATCCTTAACCCATATCAAACTTAAATATTTAGTACTTTTGGCATTTATCTTAGTTCCTTAATACTAACGATAAGTGTTAGCTTCCGATGACTTGTCTATAATTTGCCTAATAGTTATGATATAATAGTTCCGAAATGATCATTTATATCTTGCATAAAATATTTGTGTTAGTTTTTCTTTAAATTGGACACATTTAGGTACGGTTTATATATCCAGTTTACAAGGTTACAAGTATCAAAATATCGTACTCCATTTTATCTCTCTATTCATACTCCCCTGGTGCATTCTAAAAGTGTGGAAAAATTTAGTACCGTATATATTTAGTTTAGTAATTAGAGCTGTTTTACATCGCTAAATACTTTTTTTTTGTTAAACGTGGAGATCTTCACTTGCTTTACCATGTTTGAGTTACCATGTGGATATACAGGGGATAATGATAAAGGTGATTAGGAATAGTTAGGCTCACATTTTTTTATTTCTATCTTACAGTTTATATCTATCTGAGGCATTATCATCTACGAAAAGCTTCCTCCTTTGGCTACACACTAACTAGTCCATCCGGTCGTCATAGTTACCTACAGTGCCCCATGGCATGCCCCATGGCAACAGTAGTCAATTAGCCAACCGGAGTGGAGGTGAGGATAACAAATGCTCTGAAATTAATTGTATCTCTGGAAAAGGAGCTTGATGGGTTTTTGTGCTTGATATGATCATATCTTACAAACCAGCGGTATAAGTTCTTAGTATCGGAATGGATATCAGTTAAACGAACGCTAATTATGGTTTAGTAGATTATATGCGCATATATAAATCACATTTTTAAAATAATCTCTTTTTAAACACCTCCACAATATTTGTATTATCTTAGATTGGTTCACGATCCCAGCGTTGTCGTCGTCATCTTAACACAACTAGTTATTTTATTTAGTTAGTGCATAGATAGATAACTAAAAAGAGTAGATACCTGACGAGAATTAATGACTTGAATAATACTATAGATAATTGTCTACAAAGTTTGGTAAATCATTATGTTTTCTTTAGCAAGCAAATCCTGGCTCCAATGCCTCGAAGGGCATTCGTCGACCTTCTTCCTCTTGTCATAACGTAATACTTAAGTACCTAGGCGTTATCAATGAGCTTAATTCTTTAAACTGTTTTAGCGAGCTAACTATTTAATTAAAAATGGTGAATCACAAACAGCTAAAGCTAATACATTTTCTTTCCCTTTGGCACCAAAAAGGAACAGCCACGCCATGGAACATCACTTTTCAGCATCACTCACCACCGGATTCCTGCCTCAAATCATCACATTCCAGATCAAAGCTGGAATTCTAATTCAAAATGCGACTTTCCCTTCTAAAATATCAATAACCATGCCATGATGAATAACTATTCATGTTTGGGATATATTTTCTGGAAGGCCCATTCTATAAATAAATCCCACTTAACATAAACGTGAGCTTAATATTTAATACTTGAAATAAATAGGATTATTTTCGAGTTGGTTTTATCAATACTCTACGCCATTTTGTTTTATTCAACAAAATTTTAAAAGTTCAAACCTTTTATGCGGAGTTTCGTCGAAAATATTGAAATATTTAAGTAAGACTTACGTAACGACTTTCTAAAAGAGTCACGAGTTGAAAATTACGTTTTTTTTATCAACCTTACTTAAATGATTAAAATATGAGTAGAATCCGGGCTTTTTTGCGGAGGCATCCCAAATTGCATTGTACGGTAGTAGGACGTTTTCGATTATACTCATGTCATATTACAAATATAATATGCTACATATTCTTAGATTGGAAATAAATGGAAACTCCTTCTGGAATTGTAAAGTCAAAAATTACACCACCTGTATTGATTTTTCCCTACCCGTGGATAAATATTACATGAACAAATGGATATAAAATGGAACATTTCAGTGGAACCAAAGTCTAATAAATAATTTTAGGATAAACTACCATTAAACTAGTTTTATGTACATTGTGAGATGATACGGGTTGCGGAGTATTGGCAGATTGTGAATACCTGTTTGTTTTTTTCTTGGAAACGTTGAATTTCGCAATAGATATTTTACTCAATCTTACCCTCTCATGCAGACAAGTAGGTCATCAGAGTGGCGGCTCAGTGCTCATATTCCATTTTAATTTAAAAGTTTAACATTTTTTTTCATGATCCTCCCTCCCCAATGCTCCTACTTAGGTAAAACAGACTTTCGTCGAGTCGAGTCGAGTGGTTATATAGTCGTCAAGTTGATCCAATATATATCCTTTTGTCTCGTCTCATAAATCCCGACTCATAAATATATTTATACGATATCTAGTACATTTTTTCCCGTTAATTTAATTACGTTAGCGTTTAAATATTGTCAGTAGCTTATCTAGCCTAGTTTATATTACAGAGTCAAATACGGAAATTGATTTGATTATGTTCTCGTCTTTGCAGCAGCAATCCAAAAACTCATCAAGACTCACCAGTCCGTCGTGGTTTTGGTCCATTTTCTGCAAAAGTATAAACAATGTATGAGCCAACACACGCAATTTATGAATGCATTCATTACACGACCGGAATTCTTCGTCCAGAGGCCATGCATAGGATTATTAATTTGTGTACAAAAGACCAGGACCTATTTATTTGTTTGCTGGCTGGCGCTGGAAATTAGGAAGAGTCCGCACATCTGTACAGTAGCTTGATGATTCCGTAGCCACTCCGCCGACGGCGAAGTGCTGTAGCGATTATATGCCCCCAACGGTCACCCTTATCTCCGTGACCCGCTACGCCTGGCTGGAGTTGACTACGGAACTTTCAGGGAACTATACAGGATTTATATATGTGTGGTGTGAAGGCAAATAGGGAAATTGTTATTTCGACAGTCATGATTATTGCCTCCCCCATTTTACATGACACGACATGACTAGGAGTTTGCCAACGTAAATAACGTGTTTCCTAATAAACCAGCAATAATGATCATAAGGCTTCAGCTCCAAAGAAAGAATTACAATTACAGTAATAATGGCGTTATGTTGGCGTGCTTGTTGTTTTGCTGGGAGCATTCATCACCCGAAATATAAAAAACTAATTCTATTACGACCCATGTTCTCCCAGCCTAATCTCGTAAATTCTCATTAACTGGCCTCTGTTTATGTGGAGGGGGAAGTAGTCATATAGGTGACTATTATTATTACTATTATGTTGATGAATAAAATAAAAGGGAGGGAGGGTGTGAATGGAAAGAAAATAACAAACCTGGAATACTTTGTCGACACGAGACTGCACAGCTCCCTCCTCCAGTAAAGGCTCCGTACAATTACCCATTAGCTCAAATATGGCTGTAACAACATCTTTCATCTCCTCCTTTGTAATAAATCCATCCCCATTGATGTCATACAGGCTGAAAGTCCATCGGAGCTTCTCCTCCGGAGTTCCTCTTGAAAGAACTGAGAGGCCGAGAACAAAGTCCTGGTACAATATTTCAAATCCCTCTCATTAGTAAACTCCATATTATTTTCTTCATTAATACAATTGACTTGACATGACTCGTAATAGTAATCACTTTCCTGGAGCCCTTTTATTTTGGGACCATGGCATTCGTATCATCTCCCTAGCCTACGCACTCTCATTGTCTTTACGTGTAGTTTAGTTTTCACAATCTGTCATTTTATCCTGGTAACGAGATATATTGTCTGCCCTTCCGCACTTTTCTATGAATTCGTTAGTCCAGTAATGAATTTCTAGACACGGTATCTGAAGTCGTTCTAAAGATACTAATTAATCAGTTTTACTATACCCTTAATCCTTCTTTGAGGAGAAAAATGGAAGTACTTCCTACGCTTACTATATGCATTGTCCAATGTCCAATTCTCCATTTTTAGGACTAAATGCTCCTCTGCATAAGCCCGACATTCTCAATAACGGTTATAATTTTTCAAATCGGTTTTCGCCAACGCACTTAGTCAGGTGGAAGTCGGTAAGTAGTCGGTCAAAGTTCTGCTCATTAATTTTATTTAAGTTAATAGCATAAAATTACAGGCATTTCAGAAAATCTTTTAAACTCAAATCCCACGCTAATGTCGGGATTGTTTAGGGTTGCTTTTCTTCGTTAGGACTCATTTTTGCCGCTATGTGATGCGTAACCAGCAATAAGGACAAATTTCCATTCTATTTTAGTCAATTACAAAAAAAACTGAGTTCATAGGGCTGACGAGCAACCTACTTGACTGTTTATTGAACGGTAATAATCATATAATGAATGAATAAGATGTAATAATCGCAATAGAAAAGTAAGCTTATTACACTAACGACCTGCGGCTTGGTTTGCTAAACTCATTCGATTCATATAAGTACATAACATCACATGTTAAATTAATACAAAAAATCCGAATCCTAATGCCCACGATAAAGCTAAATGGTCCAACTGCGTGTTTATTGATTTCGGGGATCTTACCTCAAAACTGATTAATCCACTCCTTCCTTGGTCCAATGTATTAAAAACGTAATGGGCGTAGTGGCCGCTGTTTGCTAAAAAAAGGATATAATAGCCCAAAAGCATACAAGTATTAAAAAGACCATAGACGTTTTATACTGAAGGAAACCAGCCCTCAGCCTAAATGTTTCCTCAGGGACATGTACAAAAACTGGAAGTCATTAATAGATCCGAATGGGGAAATAATAAAAATCTTGTATTCAATGGCTTTCCAGACCAACTGGACACAATTAAATGCTCCCTGTTTGTGTAAGATTATTTGTTTCGCTGTAGAACCAACCAGCCATCATCATCATAAATAATCATTCCCCAACCGTCTAGCCCTTGATACATCTTCTTTGATACAATTTCCCTTGAACTTGGGGGAGCACGTAGATTCAAATCGAAGTCATTGCCAAAGTGTTCACTTTAAGAAAAAGCCAGGCAACTCCTTCAGTCAAGGCTCATCATTTCAGGAGCACATTGGCGGAATTCCATTTTAAAAACTGATTCACAGGGACTTTCCACAATTTGCTATCTACAGACCATTCCGCCAATATTGACAGATTTGACTTAAAATTCAGAACGATCATGAGCTGTATAGGTGCCATACCTTTAGTTTGGCTCTCTATACCCTTCAATATTTATTTACTTTTGATATGGGCTACATGCTTATCAATTTTCGGACATGGACTGAATTTTAAGAACAGGAGGAAGGAGGCAACCTAGCAATGGAAAATCTATTTGCTACTCTCACACAGCTATAGCTAAAGACGCATGTCAGAAGAGTGAAAGTTGGTTTTTCCCTTTCTCTGTTCTCCACTTTGAAAATATTCATGATGATGGCTGGCCTTGAGCGGATTGTGAATAATATTTTTGACACATGTCAAGGTCCACACAAAATGTTCCCTTACAGCGAATAAAAAAGTTTTGGGCTAAAGTATAAATCGAAATTGTTGCCAACTTTGAGAGAAATCCGCGAAAAGTTCGTGTCCACATAGGACTTGGGCTAGTTCTCCAATAAAAAAAAAGTTTCGAGTGGGGATGGACAGCCCAATAAGAAAGATGTATGAAATATTTATTAATTTAAAACTCAATTAAATATCAGCTGTTTATAACGATCCGACATCAAACAGAGAAAGTAGAGGGTTTGTCATCAAATCCATTTCAAGAATAAGTTTTTAAAGTATTTCCAAAAGTTTTCTGAGTAATTGGAGAGGGATACTTTCCTTCTATTTATTTAGCTTTCCGGGGCTCCTACCCAACCCCCAAATTTGTTTTGATGTATAAGCATAGTCGATTATATAGTAAGATGGATGAGATACCTCCTTGAGGAAAAAACTGAGCATAAATATCTCGGAAAGTGTCTTCTTGAACGATACCCGACGGGCACTCAGCCTTAAATCCGCGGTAGATTCGTTTAATTTCACTCTCCGTAAATCTGGTGAGGCGACACAGGGCTTTCAGACTTTCAGGTCGGTAACGCGGCGGAGTTTCAATCTCTTCTAGGTCAGAGTCTAAATGAATAACAAAGAGAATAAGACGCAAACATCAAAGGGGGAACGAGTCCATTTTCCAGACGTGTACGCAGAAGACAAATAATCGCCTGGGGTAATAAAATGCAAAAAAAAAATGTTTGAGTCAACTAACAAGCAGGTTTCTGCACATGACTCAGAGAGCCCCAGACACATATTATCTAATATTAAATATTATTATAACTATTCATAAATGTGTAATAGCGCTTCCCTGACTTGCGGTACACAAACAAAGCAATGTTTTTCAAACTTTCGGCGTCAATACAAATCTTGAAAAAGTTCCTCTTGAGAAGGAACGCAAACATATGCTTAATTATTAATTAAAGCGTATATATAGCATGTTTTCGTTATGGAGCTGTTAAAAAAATTACAAAATGTAAGCATCTTACGCAATAATAGTAGATTAAGTATTCCGGGTTTTAACTTGGCATCACGTCATCTACTTATATGTCTGACGTAACTACTTACTTATGTAACATGCATAGAAAGACGAACAATTTGGACAACAACATCCATTAACGGATTATCTGCAAAGTTGCAAAACTACTACCATTCTTTTACTGATCTTGGATAAGCAGCCCCCATTCTGAAAAAATGAGGTGAAAGCGCAAATCTGAAATAAAAAATGGGCCTGTGAAAGTTTATAGCGGCAACGGCAACATGCTCTTGTTTCAACATACCCCACACCAGATTCCACAAGTCCGACGTGTCTTTACATTAATTTGTTACATCCCCATTCCACATCTAAATGTCCTATACAAACAGTATAAACGTGAGCAAACAATGATTATGTTTGGTGGAAAATTTATTTGTTATGGATTAAGTACTACTTTCCCCCTTATAACGTTATAACCGAAAGGCTTGAGGAAGGATCAGGACCAAGAATATAAAAAATTGCACGTGCCATGAAACTTATATTCGCCGTCGTACATCTAAATTTTATCGCTCGCTCACTTGGAATGGATTCCGCCAACGAGCCCCAACACATCCGCTATCACACCATCCAGCATTATATGAAGTGACCCCTCATTTTATAAGATTTATTTAGACAGAGATGAGATGAGATGCAGAGAGTGAGGTTGGGGATTGAGCCAAACACAATTTGTTATTTTTTCCTGGAAACCCTCCAGTACAGCAAACTATCCCTATATATCTACTCCAATCTATATTAACCATGTATTCCATCTGTCTCCTTGAATGTCCAACACTTTGCTAAATATTATTTACTTACTTGAGCTCCATCCATATTATTACCCTAAATTGTCCCTTTTTTCTGCGCTGCAACAAAGTTAATACATCACACCAGACCAAACCAACAAAGAGCAACATAGTCTTTTTTTTATTATTGACTTGCAGCAATAGATATTTGCGGTAAAAAGAGGAAGGAGCAAACAGTTGAGCGGTTCAACTTCCACAGAATCATTTATGGCTTTCCCCAGCCAGAACGCTGGAAAGAAAGGGATGTCAGACTGATATTACTACATTCGCAATATGTGGTTTGCCTATACCTCTCAGCAAGGAAACAAGGAGGGGAGATGAATCAAGAGGGGGAAAATCAACTAAACGGGAGGGTGCCATTGTGACCCAGTATCACGGTGTTGCTGATATCATTTTATTTTCATACGGAGAGAGACCTATCTACTTTACGTACAATAGAATTACGGCTTTTCCCCAAATATTCTCCTCACTCTCGTTACTTAAGTGACTATCTCCGTGTATTCTTTCCTCTTTCCGTTCCGTTTATCTCTCCGTTTTTATTTTCATAGGCTAGACGCCTTTCTCCAGCTTTCTCCATGTGGTATAACCGCATAGCACCCTTATTGCCTTGTTATCGTAATAATTTTGGCTGGAAACACCAATTTTTTTTCGGATATGGGCAAAGCTACACTTTCCCTTATCCTGGAATATGAGCAAGTTGAGTGAGCAAGTCCACTTGTTCCCTAACTGTAACAAATTATCTCATCTATCTTGAATGCCGTGAGCTTAACCTTGCAATTTTTTATTTTGTTTGGGGAGCCATCGTCGAGAAAGGATGGGAGTGGATGGGAGTAAGGACTTAGTCCTGATTTTAGTTCCAGTTGCGGTACTACAGCAAAACAAAATGCATGGCTTGCTTCATTGGACAATCAGTTGGTCAAATTTGGAGTACTTTGTGTAGTCTGGAGGTTGAACAAAGCACATGAAAAAAACATATGATGCATTAACAATGAATATATCCGAGAGGAGAAAAGGCAGTCAGGAGGGAAGGATAGAGTATAAATAAGTTTCCACCAAGTAGTACTCCTCAGCAGTCATCATCCTTGTTGAGAAGTGCGTTATGTACATGGACTATATTTTTGAATGGATTTATGAATGGTTTGGGGTATTACATTTTTCGCTCTTATCTGAAAACCGTTAAGTCTCCTTCCCTCTGCCTATCCTTTACTGGGCAAACTTTAGACGTAATAGTATGGGATCCATTCAATGAAAATCAAACTTGGTTTAGTGGCGTGATGGTATGAAGGGTTGGCTATATTCTTCTGCGATGATATAATTGATGATAATCATATTTTTACACTTGAGTAGATTTAGTCAGTGTTTTAATTGTACTCCTACCGAATGCATGAGTATTTACTAGACGCATTCAACCTATTCCTAAAACCTTTTCTCTGAAATTTATTACAATCATTTTTGCATCTTTCAACCTATTTTCTTCCAACATATCTTGTGCTAATACACACAGCCGATGGTTGAAACGATACTAATGATGGAGTTATCAGCATGGAGAAATTACCGCCGGTCACTAACACAAATTCCATCTTCCTAACTTACTATTACTAACACATAAAGGAGTCTTGGGATAATTATCTAGTCAGGAATATAGCATGTATGCCTATATGCAAACATCTGTACCTTCTTGACCGATTTTCTAAGATGGTTGAAATAGTGAGTTAATTTTTCTCCAGGTTTACTATAGGTATATGCTCTTTAGCATCATTCACTTTCACCATTTCGTTGGTAATTTCTCGCAGTTCAAGAATCTTTTCTGCTATTTTCTCAGTAAGATCGTTTCAGTTTTTTTTTGAAGTCATGATATAGCTAGTTCCGTTTCATTTTCTCATTCCTTTCCCAGCAGTGGGAAATAGTGTTTATAAGTTAGTAAATAGGATGAGGAGAAAACAAGCATAAAGGGAAAGTTAAGCTGTTTTTCCTCATTTGCTTGGGAATGGTGTATCCCATCAAAAAACGGGTCGTCGGCTGCATATGGCAACTAGGTGCCACTACTGGCAGTCCAATAGCTATTACCTCTATTTAAGTAGTGTGAGCATGGAAAAAAGGTCATATTATTACTGTATTATGGAGGACCCTGCTGCTCCTCTTTGGGCTATACTGAGCAGAGGGAGAGGGGAAAAAAAGCTCCCAGGAGAAGGGAATGAGAAAGTTGTATCATAATTATTCCTATACCAGCCGCTGCCATATATTTATATTATACTTTCCCACTTGTGAACACATACCCGCCTAAATAAGTAAGTAGGGATGGAGTTTTCCCTTATTCCTAACCATTTTTCTCATTATTGCCTGAAAAATACTTCAAAGGCCAGATAATAGTCTGTGAATAGCAAAGTCATAAAAATGCTGACCAGATGGTCAAGCATCTTGTTAACTACAAAATACATACTTATAGGGTCACCTTTTTTACTAACTGTGTTTCAAAAGTGTGGCCGTTTTGCTTTCTCAACTCCTTCGCCCATTCCATTTGTAGGGTGGAGGAAAGAGAAAAAATATACTTGAATGTGACACCCATTCTTGTATCCATTTTCTATTTACAATGGGGGCCTCACTCACGGCTTTGCGATGACTGGGAAAATAAACTTGTATGCTTAACAGTGTATATGTGGAAGGATGATGTGGATTTTTATTGTAATTTCCCCCCTATCTGATCGCACTCCTGCTTGGTGGAACTCCACTTTTCGGATATATACTCATTAAAGTGACTGTACGCAAATAACTTTTTATGGATTGCCAGCTTAACTTAGCATGACAGGTTTGGTGGAAAGTGTCGACTGCTCCTTTTTGCTCAATTTGGTAGCTGACTTGACACCAAGGCGACATGCTTTTCCTGTCGTATGCTTTAGTCCCCCCTCCCTCTCCTCCGCTTCTAGCTTCCATCTATTCCAATTTTTTCCTCTTTAATGCTCCACTGCATCCATATATCTAATGTAATCATTATCAACACCACCACACATCCCATGCCCGAAAAAAAGGCTTGTGTCCAAACCAGACGCACCAGGAGCGTCGTAGTGAATGAAAGTGAGTTGGTTGAAACTGTCTATTCGTCGTAGGGATTATTTTTACCCAGGTGGATGGATAACTTTGTTAATGACATTAAGACTAAATGAATCAGGCCCTATCTCATTTCATTTTATTACTAGATGCATAACTGCAAGTTGAGAATGTGGCTACTGTGAATGTTTAAAGCTGTGGAAGGTGAAGTTGTTTTTAGAAAACAAAGTAAGCCATTGTCACTTTCAGCAGGGTTTGTCATGAAAGGGAAAATTGTAACGAAAATTGTCTACTTAAAAAAGCAGTGTTAGAAGAAACTGTAACAGCTTCTATTGTAATCTGAAATTAAGGCAAATTTTGAGGTAATTGAACGCAAGTGGGATTATTATATGCTCTCTACCTAAAATACGACATTCAAATCAAAAGCAAAATTCAGTGCAAACTTTATGAACGGGACAGATGGAAATACAAGTGCGGAAATAGAAAAAGGGAACAATACTCTTTAAGCTAAGAATTTCATGGTGAGGGAAGGCTAAGAAGGCACACAAATGGCAAACTATAGAACCGACTGTTCCAAATTACGTTTTGGAAACTCCAAAAAAGCTACTTTGAATCAAAATCATAGCAATACATGAAGATTATAACCAGATGTTGGTCTGCTACCTGAATCATTATGAAACATTCTCTCTCTGACTTTCTCTCTTCCGTCCCCATAAGTTTTATTGGAACTCCCGATAAAACTGAAAGTCAATGTACTAAAAAGCTATTTTAGTGGTTATCAGCCCCCAACCCAATATTTCGAAAGCCGGTGCTAAAATTATGGCGAAAATTGGCTGTTATTTTACAAGGCATCCTACAAGCTTGGAAATTGTACAGGAGGCAATATACCAATTATTGCTATTTTCTAACTAAATCTGATTGTAATTAAAGGACGCTGTCGATGAGAGAACTAAAGTAATTTTTTAAGCTACAAGCAGAGGTGTGTGATTTGAAGCTGTATAAAACTAATTATACTCATTTGTGCACTTAAACATTGCTTTTACACTGGATTCTCAAAACATTTCGGAACTCTACCAACCAGTTTTATAGTAGCTTTACCTAAAGCGAACTTCACTCCAGTCCAAGCCTGCTTCACAAAGCTAACAAATCTGCAGTAAATGGATCTGTTGTTATTGTGACTGTGAGCTCGACCACTGCTCCGCCTGCTTTCATGTTGTTGTTGCTGTTGGGCTTGGGCCTGTGGTTGTTGTGATGGCGAGGTGCTTTTCCTCGTTCGTGAATGATCTGAGCTGACCATTCCATACATCTCTTTACAGTGATGTCCCCTACTAACGTTCTTACTTTCCCCTCCTGCTTTGTCCACCCTTTCTGTTTGTCTTGTCTTTGTTCTAAATATTCTCCCAGGGGATTAAGATGTTTGCTTCCAGAAGGCTCCTCACAAAACTACGCACGTCTCGGAAGAGAGAGGACCGCTTAGTTTCCCGAGTTCCTTGAGCTCCCAATATAAACGTTCTGTTAACAAAACAAATTATTGATGTTATTTACTTGCTAAATGGAATTTTTTAAACCTGATTTACTTGATTTAGAGCCATAATGCGTGTACATACGTTACACGTTTGAATTTTACTTGTAATTAAAAACTAACTGGAATTTCGTATTAATCGGTTTAATTAAATCATTGCATGAGTTCCTCCAGTTTCCATAGAAAGTATATGGATCTCATCATAGGGAACAGAAAAGTTTTTATGTTGTAGCGGAATTAATAATCTCGCAACGTTTGCGAAAAGGCTTACGGTTTCTACCTAAATCAACTTGTCTTTCGTCAAGTTGGCCCACAGAATAATTAAATAGTTGAAATGTTTATGTTCCGTTCCTCTGAGCAGGATTTGTACTAGTGGCTGGCTCAGAGTAGCAGCAAAATTTTGATGTTTACATTGCTTTAATGAAGAATGTAATATATTGTTTAATGAAAAACAATACCTACGTATGAAGACCATATTTTAGAGGCTTCAATTTAATTTTCATATAGCGTAATTAGAAAGCACTCAATAATTATTTGAGATTAAGATCTTCAACTTTCCTTCCCATGACTGGGGAAACTTCTCGCTAAACTTCTAGAGCTAAACACTACACTCCAGCAGCAGCAGCTACAGCATCCCTCCAGCAAATTATCTACTTTTAGTTAACTATAAGTACGTTCTTTTCTATTCAACTTTCTCCCTGAGAGGCTGCTTACCTCTACCTAATATTTTTTTTTTACAAAAATACCTAAACAGAGCCTAAACTTGTAATGATGATTCATCCTGACCACCTCCCTGACGAAGTTGAACGGAGAAGGCTCCATTTCACTGGGGGATTCATACGAGATACAGTACGAGTGTTGCAATGCCTATTTTAGTTTTATACTCTGGTAGTATAGTCACGATAGTCACGAATGACGCTTTAAAATAGTTCCCCTCCAGCCGCTGCCCGTTCCTGTTGATAAGGCTAATCATTAGTTATAAAAAATAATAAGGATATATATGGTTCATGTTATTCGCCATTTGAAATCTCATGCGCTTCCTTCCTGCCAGTCACTCGAGAGGGCACATAATATATTGGATGTGGATGAGTTGGAATGCGTCCATC
Organism: Lepidocyrtus paradoxus; assembly: GCA_034696885.1. NCBI lineage: Eukaryota > Metazoa > Arthropoda > Collembola > Entomobryomorpha > Entomobryidae > Lepidocyrtus > Lepidocyrtus paradoxus. The sequence goes on along the minus strand of JAQGAH010000638.1, from coordinate 7,511 downwards.
CCCATTTCATATAATAATGCTAAGGGATCTCTCAGGGAATGATTCCTCCAAAAATCATGTGAATAGATATGCAGCTGCATGACTGCCCAGGATTACCTCTCTCTTCGGAATAAAGCCGTGCAACAAGTGGATAGCCAGCCACTCATACGCATCTCAAGGGAAAGTGTAATGTTCCAAAAAGAGCAACGGAAATCGTGCTTGAGACAAATGGGAGCGAACATAACCAACAAGTCTGTGTCTGGCCTAGCCAGTTTTCTCCAAAGCCCACTTTCCCATTTTCCCCTCTCTTCCTCCAGTCGACCTACGAATTCTGGAAGGGGAGATAACGGGAAAGTCTTTCTCCCGTCCATAGTAATAAAGGACTTGGTGTTCATATATGTTTATTCATCATCACTCACACACATGTACACACATATGTATAATGTGAGTCTTGTATGTGATATATTTATAGATGAAGCACACTTGAAAGGGAAATCTTTGCTGATGATCACACCAAACTTTGCCAAAGTTAAACCTTCAATAGTTGATACTCCCCATCAAAGGAAGTTCCGTTGCTGGAATTCCTGAAACAAAAGAAGACAAACAAGCCCTTCCCTTTGTTCCCTTTGGTAAACTAGTTCAAGTAGGTGTCAATAAAATACACTTACAATCATCAACTGGTTCGTGTGAAAATACATTCACAATCGAAATGAATCTATCAGAACGGGGAAAATCAGCATTTGAGTTACCTTTCCATCCCTACCTACACTAATCATCCTGCCCTGTCTATTTCACGAGGAAGACACGTGGCAACAATAGCTCGTAGTTGTATTCAATCATCATAACTTTACTCTGTTCATTCTGAAAGGAAACATTCCTTTCAACAACGTGCCAGGTTCAGATCTAGTCTGCCAAGTTTAACAGAAGCTATAAAACAGCCCATAATAACAATAAAGTATTCGGATTTGTACCCTCATTCCTCATATGGATCGAGAAGACAAGCCTTTTGAAAATATTGAGTGGTGAATGCGATGAATAATTTTATCCACTAAAAAATTAGTTTATTCCTCCAGTAATTCAATGCAGACTTCTTCACTATTACAAATAAAGTAAGGAAGCCATAACACCGAGGAATAATGTTTTACTCATGATTGAAGACAGTCCTTCATCCGGAGACACTAAAAGAGACAACGCCTATTTTTATAAATAAATAGATGGAAAGAAATCCTCATGGGATGATATTCTCACAAGATCTACCACAACCATGAATAGTTCCACATAGATTTCCTTTAGACTTGACTCCCAGTTTTTTCACCCGTTCGCAAAAAGCGAGACTGATATTTGAGGATGCAAATATTATACATGCATATTTGTTACATAAAGCTGCTGTCTTTTGTGATATGCTGATTATGATCACGTTGATGATGACGACATTAATTTTACATATAACGGGTTCCTTCTCGTCATTGTGGCTCTCCGAAGATTTGAATAATCCAAGGCGTAGTAAATTAAAACCGGATACATAGAATCCCCTGCGTAAGCATAATGCAGAGAGTGCGCTTGTAATGCCACCGTGCTCGTGAAAAGCTATGATCATCATCCATGTAACAATATGGAAAAGGACAAAATAGTTTTTTAATAGAAAGTAGAAAGTAGATCTAACCCTTGAGCTTTCCGAAGAATTTTCCTTTATATGACTTCAAAATCTATGCATATCTCTTTCTCACTCACAAGTCAAAGGAGGATGATGAAAGGGGAAATATTCTCACCAAAAAACAGTCACATTGTAGAAAGTGCAGAAAGCTGTGTATTCCAATTTCTCTCGAATTCAGTTGGAGAAAAAGAAAGGAGTTAGTGATACGTTTGGAGTTTTTGTGATTTTCTCAAAAACCAAAGCAATATTTAAGATGCCCTGGAATTGTATATGATTTTGTAGCGGGGTGATAATGATGAGATGGTGGCAACAGTAGCAATAATCAGGAAAGGAAACCGAAACAAAACTTTTTCCAGTGTTCATATTATTAACTTGTGGCGTAAACATGCGCGAGTTATTGGAAATTCCTGATTCGTCTGTCTGTCTCTGAGCTCAATATAGCTCGGAAATAGCTGTGACTTTAAATTATGCTGAGAGCAATGGTAAATTTATGACCAACCGGAAGTGGGTCAAGGTCGAGTACCCTGAAAGCTCTGATTAACCCAAAGTTTGGATAAGCGGATGTCTCCTGCTTACGAAAATATGAAGTTGGATTTATTATTCTGTTTGCCGCAAGTTTGTCATACCGCTTGTTAGAGTTTATTCATTCCTATATAGATTTTTTTGCTTTGGTGAATAATATAATAAAAGCAACAAAGTGTTTGCTGCTTGTTTCAGAGAATTACTGGTATTACGATGCTGAAAGCTAGTTATAGTGTTACGAGTTTGTCTGTCCCTCTGTCGTTTTCCTTTCATTTCTTAAGGGATAGGTAGACAAATTGCATATCAACTATAGCAACTATCAACAGACGCAGTACCAAGTACAACTCTATTGCCCCTTATGACAATATTTGCATTGTCAGGAGCCAGTCCTCAGCTACGAACTTACATCCACTTGCGATGGATTTATTATTGGTGAGAGTAGAGATACAATATTATTAGCAATGCCATAAAAAGTATGCAACACGGTTGACAGCCACGCTTCAGGGAATTGACAGAAGGGAGTGAGCAAAGAGAAAGCAATAAACTTCATCGTACTGCTCCACATCCCCTAAATCAACTTTCACTTTACAAGGACTGCGGAAAGGATGATGGGAGATGAGCTGCTCAAACTATTTTTAATCTCCTAGTGTCTCTGTCTTATGGAAACAATATTATATTTTTTCTTTCATCTCATCTCCCTTTTCCCTTTTGGTAAAAAAATTCATAACGTTGCAATTCAGAATATTACAATGCAAGTTACCTATATGTTATTTATTGGGATCCGTTTATGCCCCCCCCCCTTTAAATTAAAACAGTTGCACTTCTCATAATAAGAAAGGCTGCTAAATCTGAAGTATTTTTGCAAAATGGATACCAGGATAAAATAGACTTACATATGACTATCCTGTTTTTAAAAACATCCACATCAACATTATGCAAATTTGATTTAACTCAATTTGAATATTTTAAGAAGAGCATGAGAAATGCCTAGCAAATATCTTATCTTGCATCGTACCACAGACATTAAAGTCACTTTTACACTTGATGTAATTAAATATGAAGAACAGAATGATTAAAAAGTACCTTGGTTTAAAGTGCGAAATGCCATACTGGGCTGTATTTAGTTCCGTACCCAACGTTAAAATTTGCAACTATCTATGCATTCGGTTTGCTCTATCTATTTCCTCTGCAGTAGCAATAATATTTCTTAATCCAAGCGTCGGGAGAATAAATGGATTTACAAAACTCAAAAATTAAGTACAATTTTGTCATTAAGCAAGTCTAACTGAAAATATGCCACTTTTTAATTAGCGCTTGATCTTTTCTTCAAGCTAGTGCTGATTTTGCATGGTGTAATGTTTAGTTATGAGTAGCATGACTTTTCTCATTTAAAGTGGGCCATACTATTTATTCCTTATTTATTTAGTGAAAGCCCCAAACAAACTCCTGACAATAACCATAATTGATTGATCCAATATATGTAGCCCTGTCAAAACATATTTTTTTTACATTTCCTCCCTTTTCAATCAACCCAACACATATTTAAGCTCTGTTTTTCCCAACTAAAAACTTTTTAATACGGATTTACATAATCAATTATGTCCGTAGGCACCTTCCTGTCTAGTGCCACACAACCAGCTCAACATTGAACCGTCCACTTCCGGAGTGAGTTGAATGATGGCAGTAGCAAGTGCTGATGACGAACATTGATCATCAGTATCAGCAAGGGTTAAACTTGGCACTTTCATGTCAGCGAGACTGTTCCAGTTAAATAAGCTCAAACGCATTCCATTTTTTCGTTTCTCTTTCTATGACTCTGGCGATTTTCATAATATTTTTCGTAAAAAGCGTTTGATATTCCATTTCATCTCATTTCGAATCAGTTGGGTGAGTAAGTTAACTGATATAGGTAGGTGTTGTGGAATAAGACTTTGCTGCTAGTTGAGCAAGCAACATTATGGTTAGGACGACTCAGAAGCAATGAAATCTTGCTTAATAATGATTACAAAGACGACGATGACAGCTTCAAATTGATCTTTTTCATTTGCGCATCTGATTATGTCAACGGTGACGTACTTAGTTTTCCCTTTTACTCTAGGAATACTCAACCCAGTTATGCCGTGTGCTATGGAGCAAAGTTACTCTCTAAAGATTATAAAAAGAAGTTTTATTCACTTAATTGTAAAAGTATTTTTGATTTTCCCGTCCCATAATCGCTTATCTGAGCGCATTTGCCAGCTCTCATCGGTTTGTTGCATGCTTAAATGCGGAAAATTCATATGAACTGTTATACTTATTGAATGATAAAAGAAGTTCTCCGCGTATCTTTGTCGGAGCTTATCTGTAACTACGACGAGAGTATTATAATACATATATAGTGCGTATGGCGAAACTAGAACGCCATTCCACTTGGAGGCACCTCTTTATGCGAGGGCAAAAGCTAAAGCTGATATATCGGCACATGCACATACTTAGTCACTTATATGTGCTAGAAAAAACAAGTCATTTCCTATAAAGCAGGCTATTTTTCACCATAAATAATGCAATAAGAATGAAAGTACGATTTTCCCCTTTTAAAGGAAAAAGCTGTTTTCCCCAAGTTTTTTCTCCTTTCTCCCTTTATCACGGCTCAATATGTGATGAAACATATGTTGCATGCTAAACATGTTGAACTTTTTGGTTGTGTGAGCAGGCATGATTGTTAGTATTATATAATTATTTTTTCTTTATGTATATAATATACTTAAATCGGTTGGTAAGAATTGGGGTGACGGAATCGTGGCCTATCAAAACTCCCGTTTTCAGCACAACTCACTCGCAATATCACCCATATTTCGTACTTTTTCGGTATGTATGAGTCATAAGGGAAAGATAAAAGAGAGTTCTATTCCAGCTAGGATTGCCATCGTGTTCGTTTTTTAAAGACCATTTTTTTCTGTTTTTAGTATCGTTTTCGTTCTGCTACTCCGGTAAATGCAATCAAGCTATCAAGAATGGAAACGAAAACGGAAAACCGTTTCTGAAACGAAACCAAAAGTGTGGCAGCCCTAGTTACATTCAGATCCTTTATTTCATATTTCCCTTTTTTGTAGCAGCTTTCTTTCTGACATAACGCAATAACTATATATGTATTCTGGGGAGTTGATGCTGTTGTTGGGATGGATTGTTTTCTCTTCCCCGTGAATAGAAAAACCTTTTATATCACAGTTAATGTATGCGTCCATAGAGCGTGCGTGCCTTTCATATTTAATGAGAGTAAATGTATGTGAATCACTTTCTCCTGGAAATCGAGTCGCACATTTTCCCCACTTTTAGGACTGCATTTAGATTCCTCCTCTTGAGGAATTCATCATCATCATACATGGATTAAAAAAGGGGGAAAGTGGGTAAGTAAGGGAATGAGGAATGTACTTGTTTCACTGTAGGAATGTTACCCTCCTATAAAACAGAACCATTGTCCCAGCTTAACCCCTTTCAATGGATGTGTAGTGCATCCCATCATCTTACTTAAGCACTTCAGTTTGAGCGAAAATCCGGTCTTTGGTTTGAAGGATGTGAAATACTGGGGTAAGTGTAATATGAGCCTTAAGATAAGTTAATCAGTATTAGGAAATTCGTGTGGTGATGTACAATGACGGCGGAGGGAAGTTTTTTTATGAGGACAAAGAACTTGTCCAAAAGCTATACAAAAAAGTATGTCGTCTTCGGCTAAAGTAGGTTAGCAAAACGTTATTTTGTCCTCAGAGTGCAGATTCAGACTGTTGAGTAGGGATAGGGTCTTGTACAATAAAAAGCACTTGTTTAATTAGTGGAGGTTTTCCCTCCGCAATTGATTTCACTCGTTGGTATTTACCTTCTTAACTAGACATTAGCGACAAGAGCATTAGCCCATTGAAAAGTCTGGGCAAACTCCGATGTACACAATTGCTAGGCTGAACAATGATCTGATCAGGTTTGCTCTCCCATCATTAGTAATGAATACTTTGAGTTGAGGGGCAACAAAGGGATTCCGAGGTCAGCGGGATTGTAAACAGAGTTGGTTTGTTATATAAGCATTTTTCCTCCACAATATACCTGTCGTCTACAGACATTTCCTTTCACAAAACTCCTTAACATCACCACCACCTTCCCGTGAAATCCAAGAAAAGGAGCTAGGGAAAATGTTGAAAAGAGCGATGATAGAAAAACGGGCACATTTTTCCCTGCCATGAAAGAAAAGATAAAATGTTGGTGATCGAATTTCATGTAAACCAAAACGCAGTTAAGGAACGGAAATATCTGTACGGGAAAAAGGGAAGTGGAGTTTTACTCTATCTCGGTTCAGTTGGCAGATAAAAGATTTCAAAAAATGGAAAGGAGAAAAGGGAAAGGGGAAGAATTTCGATTGTACGGGTTGTATAATAGGTAAGATAGGTATATTCATACCTTTATGTTCATACTCAGGCCGACTATTTCGCACTAAAAATCCCATTTTCACAGATGCTTTTTACTTAAAGTAATTTTTTAGCAATGTTAATAACGAGGTTTTAGTAGCAAAACAAAACGAATCGAATGAAGTATTGAGCAGGATTTTTTTTGTAGCAAAACTTATGAAATTTATGGGTTTTCTTTCACGATAATTTCCCGATTCAATTCAGCTTACGATTAGTAAACTATTTTTATCATCATAAATGCTGTTCAGCCATAATTGATAACGAGTTGCACCGCAGTAGACACGAAACTTTGTCAAGCGTATTTATGTGCGCGAATATCTCCCTACCAAAAATGAAATTTAAAATTTAGGAAAAACGAAAAGTGAATATTTTCAACTCAGCCCAAACATTTCCCGATTTCATTTTCCTAGTACGAATTTCGCCGTAAGATTTTAAGATTTCTTAAAAAGACTGAGCTGAGTATTAGGTTTTAATATGAATTAGATAGGTACACAGTTTGCTAGGTAAAAGTACTTTACTATTACCATTTAGGTATAAATAGATATATCATTAGGACAAGTATGACTTCATATGTATTTACTTATATGGACACGAATGTGATAAATGAGATGCACAGCCAAGTAGCAGCGTCAGTTTATTGGCTTCACCGTGCCTACCATCAAGTCATTACATTATTCATCAAGATTATAAATCATACATACATCTATCGAGCCTTAAATGCATCACATATAAGTAAATTGTAAATGTACCATGAATGGTCTTGACCTTGAAATAATAGATATAGATATCAACAACAAGCATGATCTTTGACTCTTAATGATAATAAAATAGGAATAGAAAAAAACGTACCCAGTCTGCGCATAAAAACTGAAACAAGATTTCAAATAAGTGCTACTTGCGTAATAATGAGAGTTATCAGATAA
>JAQGAH010000637.1:0-29650 GCA_034696885.1 Lepidocyrtus paradoxus | reverse complement strand
TGAAGAAAGCTATACGGCTAATTTTTTGTGAGGATGTCGGTGCACATCTACCTTATCTACACTGGAAATTTTGGACTCTTTTGTTTGCATATCTCGGAGATATTGATAGGCAAATAAGTGACATCTTTGATTGAAACCTCCACGTATGTAGTATATGCATCCATGCATATAAACAAGCGCATCATTCATAAATCATGATGACCGATGGAAGATGAAGGTGACAAAGAGATTTATCTATTGTCTAAGTACTTCCAGGTAATAAAGAAAACTAGAATCTGGCTTGCAACACGGCATATAACAAGCAGTATCGTGATGATGAGAAAGGACAGACCAAGATTGAGGTCATGGAGAAATACTTAGTCCTTTTACGGAACACAGTTTTTACTTATAATTTCGGCTGCATACATACTTCTCTCATAATCACCTTATCTGCTATGGGAACCCTGATATTACTTTAGAATGACAACAATGATTTTGATGAATCACTGCTTCAAAAAAATGATCATAGCTTAAAATCCATTAATTTAAAAATCCACAAACATAATGTCAGACTGCCAGCATTTAGCCAAGTTGTTGTCAACTAGACATTAAATGAGTTATCTTAAAACCGGAAAAGTATCCTTAATTTTACAGTAGCTAGCAACTAAATTGATTATTTTTGAAGGAGTTTGAATAATGAGTTTATTTCAACTTGAACACATACCATGTAATAGCCGCAGCATTTGGTTCCTTTTAGATAAAATTCATTATGAATTAAGTATTATTACTGCTATAAATATGTAGATACTTGAGTTTTCTTTGATTATCTCAGTAAAAAATTTGTGTAATAGATTTAGATGTGGGTTATCGTATAGATAATAGATAGCAATACCACAAAGTCGGGTTGGGTGGGCGTGGATAGAAATGCATGGCTGGTAAGTATCAGTTCATTCAAGGAGGATCAAATTATGTTACATTTGACATATCATGCAAAAGGAAGTAGGAATTAGTAGGTATATTATAAATTATCCAGTCGCCATCCGACCTTCATGTAGATGAGAACGAAGAGTGGAAACTTCAATTAGTTTCAAAAAGTTCTAAAAAATTATATAGCTTAAAAACTCTTTAATTTTTTAAATGGAGCCTGTAAGACGAGGAGCTAAAATATTAGTATTTATTTCCCTTCACCTCCTCACTGGACAGTTTGGTAGTGGTCACCTGTCTGACGATGGGTTTGGACATGCGGATTTCGTAAATGGGAAAACTTTCGATTTCATCGTTGGTAATTTATGCTCATGTCACAATGAAAGTTATGCACAAACTATTTAATTACTGCTCAAGATCTTTTTTTAAATCATAGTGGGAGGTGGAGTTGGTGGATGTACAATATCAGCTCGTTTAGCTGCCGCGGAAAATGGGAAATATTCGGTTCTTCTTATCGAAGCTGGCGGTTTGCCTTCTTCGGATCTGGACATTCCAGCATTATCGGTCCAATTTGATGACTTTGCTAAAATTTACCCATCCGTGAGACACAGCAACGCAGCGCTTGCTCAAAATGGGGTAAAAGCACGATGGTTGAAATCAAAATATGAAATAAATCTGTAGCACTTCAATTTTTTCAAGCTAATTAAATGCATACCCCAACTCAGGTTGTTAGTGTTATACGTCCCTTTACTCTGGGAGGCGGTAGTGCTATCAACGGACAAATATTAAATCGAGGTAGCCCCCATGACTATAATAATTGGGCGAGATTGACCGGAGATGACAGTTGGAATTATTCAAATATGTTGAAGTACTTTAAAAAATTTGAGAATTATTCGGGGGACTTTCCATCAGGTAAAAATGAGAAAATGTTGCGAAAAGATAAAGATAAATTGGTGACTAAATTTTAACTATTTAAAAATATGATATGTATATATCAAAGATCAACGAGGATTTAATGGACCAATCACTGTGAGTAGACAACGGTACGCTCCAGGGTTAGATACATGGCTTCAGGCAGGTAAGGAACTGGGATTTCAAGTTGCAGACCCAAATGGACCACAAATTGTGAGCTTTACACACCTCGATTTCACTCGTAAGCAGGGGAGACGAGTAACTTCATACAAAGGTTACATTGAACCAATGCTCCATGCTCAGAAGAAGAATACATTCCATTCCAATCTGCTCATCCTCATTAATTCGGAAGTGAAGAGGATTATATTTGACGGTAATCGTGCCGTTGGAGTAAACTTTACTTCCAGTAACGCAACCAGTGTGGTTGGATATGCAATGGCTAGAAAGGCGATAATTCTTAGCTGCGGGGCCATTGAATCCCCTGTTCTGCTCATGAAATCGGGTGTGGGGCCCAAGTCTGTTTTAGAGGCATCGCATATCCCTCCTGTGAAATACCTCCCAGTAGGAAGAAATCTCCATGATCATCCTCATGTTTCGTTAGTGGTCGCGTTTAGAAACCGATCTACCGCGTTTGATGAAGACATCGAGTTGACTCCCGCTGCTTGGAGGCAGTTCATTGAATTTGGGGACGGACCATACACAAGCTATATGGGAATGGGTCAACAGGCAATGCTAGTCAGCTCAGCCCTCTCACCCGAAGAACGACAAATGGGATGGGCTGACCTACAGGTATCCGCCAAGAACGGCGCCTTTTCAAAAACATTTCAAAGTTCAAATTTCTGTCGACAGGATCAGCGCGGCGTTTTTGTTAAAAAGATATACGTTGTAGCTAACAAATTTTTCTTACAGCTATACCCATTGATGGGTAATGTCAGGAGTGTTGTTTGGAATAGGGATGGCTTGAAAGATATAAGGGAATGCGAAATTGCTGTACCATGGCCAGTATTTCTAGCACGACCAAAAAGTAGAGGAACCATTACATTAAATCCGAAAAATGTGGAAGGAATTCCTTTGATTGATTTTCAATACCTAACTAATCCACAAGATATACGTGTTCTGGTTGAAGGTAAAATTAAAATCCACCTAGTCTACAAAACAAGAATTTCCGGAATAATTTGGTTGATTTATTGTAATATGGATTGATTTGTAATTATCAGGTCTAAAAATGTCTGCCAATTTGTGTGAAAACACAATATCATTCCAGGAAGTCGGATGTCGTGTTCCAAAGGAAGTGATACCCGCTTGTGCTCACCTGGAGTACCGCTCCGATTCGTATTGGGAGTGCCACGCGAGACAGTTAATGGTTTTTGGCTTTCATGCAGTTGGAACATGCAAGATGGGAAGCGGTCCAACGGACCCGGATGCAGTCGTTGACTCTCAGTTGAGGTAAAGATGAGTGAGGAAGAGTTTCAGATAATTTGCAAACTGAGTTGTTGTAAATAATTTGTGTCTTTGTTTGTAGAGTTATCGGGATTGAAGGTCTTTATATTGCCGATGCTTCAGCAATTCCATCAATTTTAAACTGTAATACACAAGCTGCTGTTTATGCCATTGCGGAAAAAGCTGCTGACATGATTTTGCGGAAGTGGGAGGGGCAGATTGAAGTCGAAGTAAGTCACAGTGGCAATCCTATTGATGGAGACGGGTCAGATTGGCAAAAGTCAATTCATATAGATCTATAATCGGCTAAATATTGGGAGCGATTGCATGCAAGTCATGAACAATTAGAAAAGATGTGAGATATATCCCTTGTAATGTAAATGATATCATATATGAACTTTACATGAACAAATATGAAAAAGTAATCCTTCTTGAGATATTAAATAATGTGAAAAGCATTATTTGCCTCTCTGTTCATTCGACAAGGCATGTATAATAAAAACAAGGATTGAATTTCCTTCTAATAACAGCAATTTTACCGGAAATTATTTTAAAAGTATCTGTAATAATAGAGTACAAACTAACCAATGAATCATTCATTCAAGTGCCATAATGATAATAGTTATGGATGATGGTCACAAAGAACTTTGAAACAGTTATTTGGCTACATAAGTTAGCCAAAGCGCCGGTAGAGCAATTTTCACCGAGCAATAAAGTTTATTATGCATGCTCAAAGCGCATTAACAAATTCATATAACTGCCACAATCCGAAAATATGACTTTTCGTACAAAAGTTGGAAAATTAAGTTGCTGTTGCTGCTTCTTACTAGTCCTCTGGTATAAATTCGTTATCACCTATCACTTATCAAAACTTTGAGTGGAATGACATACTGCCGTTACAGAGATGAATATCCTTTGCTGTAAGAAAAATGCAATGCGAGTATTATTCAGTTTGAAGATCATTGTAAATTGGAGATGATTACAGAATGAGTGCTGCATGAAAGGCTTAAAGGCTTTGGTTTTATTTTCGTAGATCAAGCATAAAATCCATACCAAAGTAGCATATTGTACTTTCAGAGAAAACTGCAAAAGTACTAAGTCCCTTTCAAAGGTCTCAAAGCAGAACGTACTAATTCATTTCGAGGGGCAATATGAGAAATACTGTGTATTTTACACTGCCTCTAGAAATGAGTTAAAACATGCTATTTTTTGTAATTACCAAAAGTGATAGAGAACTTATGGGGAGAATTACCAATTGCTATTTTCTCCGAAAAGAATTTAGACGTGCAACTTGGGTATCCAAGTCATTTCTAAGGGAAAAGTATATTTTCTATAGGGGCAAGTTCGCCGGGTTAGAAGCACGTTACAGTATTTGTTTCATATAATAACGACCTGGTTTCACAGCACGGGTTCTAGATGCATTCATGGGTAACATTTAGATGCGGTTCCCTTTTGATCTAAAGGATTCCTAGATTCTTCCTTGATTTTTGCTTCCAAACTGCCGCAATATTCTCATAAAGTTAGTTTGCTCCTATGACAAGTGTCATTGTAGTGCAATCTGAGTTTGTTCACTTCCGTGAAATCACTGTTTGCAGTGTACTCTAGGGTCATACATATGTATCTCGAATGAACTGCGGAAAGGAAGACAAGGGATTGTTGTGGCAAATGGATCTGTCAGCATTGAAATGGATTTTGTAATATAGGACCGCTCAACTTCTTCTTGAAAGATAAGTTGTTAAAAATTCTTATAAATTGAAATTGATTTTGCAAATTTCCAATTATAGGATGCCGAATACAGTAAACGGAATGAAGCCGAAGCCTTATACAAGAAAACTTGCAGTTAGAACGGCTGGATGGAAACATTGATCGTTTCAACAGTCCTGCGTTTTATTTTTCCAAGAAGGAATCCTCATTTTGTACAGCTCATCGTTTTTCTACTATTTGATTTACTATTTTGTTTGTTTAGAAAAATTGAAATGCATACTACTTGAGCATAAGTAATCTTCAAAGACGAATTCACTGCACATTCATACAGATGATGCTCAGCATGTTAAAATATTCCTTATACAGATATATGCATTTATATATAACAAATTTTCTTTACTTTATGCCAAGCTGAAGCTATTTTATTTTAGAGCATGTGTCAGCGGTACTGAAGTGATCCAACTAGATTGAAACGCGCTTGCCGATTTTGATATTTGACTTACGAACTTCCCCATTAATTTTCCTTGAAATAAGATCATCTTGAGGAAGAACTCACTTCTTCTTTAATAAACCAAAAGTATTTCATATTTTCTTTGTAGACTTGTTTTGTGCTAACGGAGCGGATTGAGTACAATTATTTAGAATGAAATGGAATTTGAATAAAAGTTATTATAACCATCATTTATCATCTCAATTATCACAAAGTAATTTTTCTACCAGTTAGCATGTCTTGTTACAAGTAAGCACCTTTTTATTCAAAATAGATTTCCAAAGAATGACAAGATAAACCGCTGGGCTCATGGAGGAAAGACTGTTGTTATTTCTGTTGGAGGTGGGATCCTCCCATCTTACGAAATAATCCCTTTGGAGAAAGGAACCATTGTGCAAGGTGCTGTCAATGGTCCTCTCTCTCGTGTCAAAGTCAAAAACACACATGGACTATACTTACGTCTCGTTATAGAATTAACGACAAAGCTGATTTCGAGAGAATGCAGGAAAAAATCTCGGATAACAAGCGACTTCCCTTGAACTTTTACGACTACCCCTAGAGTACATGAACCTTGCTTATTTACTTCAAGTCAGTACAGATTTGCCATCCACATTTTTTTTATAAAACCAAAAAAAGTATATTTCTGCTCGACATCAGAGTTTGTTCCGTTCATTACTTTTCTGCTATTCTACAGTTTGAAGCAATTCTTCATGCTTTCCCGTTACTTTATCCCATACTACCGTCATCTCATCACAGTAACTGCACGCAAATCCCCATAGTCTCACAATCCCCAGGACAACCGGAAATCCTGAAATCTTTGTAGCTAGAACTATACTGGAAAATCGTATGTGGAATGGGAGTAAATCATGCAAACGAAACCACGTGTGTTATCCCAGCTCAAAACACACTCCGTTCCTCTTTATAAATTTAATTAAAAGGAATTTGCTATGAAAACCTTACCACGACTACCACTAGAAGGGTTATAGCATATGGTGCGTTGCCACGCACATGCGACGACAGACTTGAGATTTCACTACTAAGCCTGTAGTTTTTTTTTAGCTAAATATACTAGAAATTCCAGCACGCTTTGCTGAGCTAATGTACAAGACATGGGCATTTTTGGGGGTTGAAACTTGAAAAGAGATTATCCACAGTCTTGTCTAAGGTAATCATGTTTGGGTAATCATCGTAGCTGAGGTACCGGACGGTAGGTAGAGAATACAGTATAGATTTCCCATTAAAATTTTCAAATTGCTAGTGGAGACATTTTTCATGAACGGGATGGCCACAATAGTAATGAACAGAGCACTAAAATGCGTTGTCAAGATATTTTCATGAAAGAGAAAATCCCAGGCTCATAAAACAGTTATCAGAGAAGAGATCATAGCATAACAGTAGCAACTAGACTTTCTTTTCTAAGCCAGCATTGTAATTAAACTTCTTTACTCAGCTTCAGGAATGCTCCATAATACTTAGAAAGTGACATCCTCACTTCAAAATTTCCCTATGACATTTCCCATACGAATATTAAATATGTCAGATCGAAAACATCCTAGGTTGCTGCTGTGAATATATAACTATATTAGAGATTTAGGAGGGGCCTTTTCAACAAACAAAAACATGATGATGCTATTAGCATAGGATGCAATATTGCGTAATGGAATACACTTCACCCGTATAAATGAAATGAAGCGAATTACCATACATATGCTACGGACTCGAGCCATAAAGTACGAAAGATTTTTTGAGCCAGAAGGTACATTATACATTTACCTTCATATCACAGGCATCCAAAAATCGCTATCCCCATCTCAGTTTTTTTTTGTTAGTGTCGCAAAATAGATGAGCTCATTTCGCTCAGTTATGGGGATGATGACGAGCTCCAGGAAAGAAAGCATATTCACATTGGCAACTCTGAATAAAAAAGCTATGGCTATTATACGGATTTTTGCCTTTGTGAAGCTTTGCCGGTCCCCTTAGCTAAAACTGGAACAGGATGGATTATACACAAGCCTCGTTTCTCAGTTGACTGAAAGGATTTTCCGGCGCATTTTCAATTCCGTTTCTTTGCATAATTGATAAATCTCGAGAGGGGAAGTGTGTGTACACTTGAGGCGAAGGTGCTCCCATCATCTTCACAAGCAAGCCAAGGCACTATTGGGAAGGCCAGCAGGAATTGCATGCAAACATGGGGAACATATTACAGGGGCCCCACCGTCATCAATCCCATATCCCATCACGTTCTTTATATCCAGAGCATCTCTCATCACATCATGTTAGAAGGTCCTGTATAAACAAGAAGTTTCCAAAGATTTGTTTGGAAAAAATAATAAATTGTTTACAAAGGAAATATATTCAGTGCACATACCTGCTTGCTTGCACATGGCTATATTTATTAATCCGTGGACGTGCAAAGGAAAGGAAAATGTCGATTTTTTTTTTCGTGAGACGAAATCGATTATTATTTATTAGAGTAAATATACCGAGATAAATCCTCCACCACATCTGTACGTGTTCGAAAAGGAGCCTGACTACAATTAATTGCTCGCATAGCGGCCCAACTATTATTATTTCGGCCAACTTGAGTTATAACTCAGTTGCTTGCGAAAACTTAAGTCATTTTTCCTCGCAGCAGCAAAGCAAATCATAGAGCATGAGGCATTCTGCTTTCCAATTTGAATTCACTCCACCCTTTCCCAATTTATGTTGCCTTATTTCATAAGAAACCATTTGAATTAAAAAGAAGGAAATGATTCAAGAGAAATTGCTCAACAAGACAAAGATCTGTAGTTTCTTGTTTATTTTCTCATTGTCATTAACAACCCTACCACCATCAATTGTGGATGAAGGCGATCTCATCAGCTCATCATCAACATCATCACTATCCTCCACAACAGAATTGCTGGATGAAAGCATTTCCCTAACTTATATGCAAAAATAATTGAAAGGGGTTTTATACTTTATTCTTGATTGCAACATCAAATAGAGCTAAACAATGGGGAATTGGGAGGGAGCAAAATTGAAGCATTTTTTTCGCTTTATAACATGTCAGTTTTATATTACCAAATTATTTGCTAAACAAACACACAAATTCACAAGCCATTTATTTATGATATAGCACATGTATTAGCATCCCTACAACTACTTATATTTGGCTTTGATGCTGAGTAAAACATCCATTTGCGGTGTAACCAATTTACACATTTTCCAAGAAGTAAAATAAACTATTTTACTTCAAAAAGGAAAAAAATTCTTTTGAGTGAGCATAACGATTAATTGCTAGGAATAAAGAGCTAGTTTTTGCCAGTTCTAAATTAATGGCATTAGATGTCAACATATACTATTTTAAGTAGTTGACTGTTGGCGTAAGGTAGATTCGCAATCTGAATTAGCAGCTCAATTAAGTGCCGCCCTTTGAGAGACACTGCACCAGCTCAATTAACAACACAGACCGAGTTCATTGAAGATGAAATGTATGTAGGTGGCCAATAAAAGAGATAAAAGTCTGTGCTACCAAAACTTTTGCCACAAGAAGTCGAAAATTTCCCATGAACATGAACCTCAAGACACTACATTACAAGCAACTGCACGCCAACCAGACATAGCCAGCCACACAACAACCAAGCATCCAAATTTTTTTAGAGAAAGTCTACGAACCGTTTTAAGTCACTCTCTCTCACTCTCCACGAGATCCAATCACTCACTCACCGACGCTCAGCCAGTGTTGGGCGGATGAAAACCAGAGTCAGTGGAACCCTACAAGGCTTAACTTTGCCCGAGGAGCTCTACTCAGCGGAGAAAGTGTGTTCTCGTGTTTTTGTATTTGGGCTTTAGGTGTTGTTATACTGTCTATATGTAATTTAGAAAGTGATATGAGCAACTTCCATCCACAAACAAGTTATCCAAACTTTTTCCTTTGATTTTGTTTAGAATTTTAAAAAAAGCAAACGAAATTGAGTTTTAAATTAGAGGACGCGTTCTACATTAGTGTATGGAACAGGACGACACTTTTACAAGAATAAAATCCAAGCTGAAGCAAATGGGACTTTTTTAATGATTTCTGTGTAAGGTAAGGATATCCAATAATATATAATTAACTAGGACAACTCCATTTGGTAATTCAAGACTTAAAATGGGACAGGCTAGTAAAATACTAAAATAAAGCAACAGCATCTCAACATAGAACTCTTCCATTCAGTCCTAACTGTATTTATATGTCGAAGTGCATTTGAAGTCACGAGTACTAGTCATTGTAGGAATCCTCTGTACGAGCAAAGCAAAAATTTTAATCCCCTTGATATCACATATCACGAAGCTCCCAGCCAAAATCACACTTTTCCTAATCAATTGATACCGTCGTAAAAGGAAGCATATGGTGTGAAACTTTGCGTTTTTCTCTGGTGAATTCCCTCCAAAATCATTTGGCATTTCCACTGTTTCCATTACTTTTTTTGTTGGAACAACAGAGAGAAAATACTTTATAAAGAACAACCAACAAATCCAGTTTCCTTATAGTAACGGACAACAAAATATATTTCAAAGAGAGTCTCTCAGGGACAAAAACTTTCCTTTTTTCTTGAAGGGACTCATGACGCCACATGAGAATTTTTTCTTGAACTTTTCCATAAGAAAGCAAAACAAGTTTGAGTTGGAATGGCACATAGAAAAATAGCCTCACAGGTTTTTTCATGTTAAATGCTCGTAATTCATTAAATTATTTTCCTTCTTTTAACTTCCCGTAAATATCTTTTTCATGTTGTGTGGGTATATCAGTCCCAACCGTAAATAAGTTGTATAAGAAGACAGTGCATATTTGCGGCCTCTTTTGAGGCCGCAAATATGCACCAAGTGGGTATATGTATTCGAGTTTAAAAAAAAGATAACTTTTGCATCCAACAAATTACTAAATAATAGTGATAGATTAGCGAGAGGAGACTTGGAAAGGTCATGCTCAACTTTAACTTATTGATTGACATGAAGAACAGTTTGCAATTTTTCCAGTTGGACGTTTGGTCTGTTGTGTGCTGAAGCAACTTTTTTTTTATTTCTTAAGCGAAAAGTTATCTTGTCTCTCTTATAAAATGTTTTATAAATGATACGTAAAAGTATTTACACACGCAGATGTTACAAGGTAATGTTCCAGGAAAAAGAATTGTTTATTTGTGGTCGACAGGAAGTTTGTGTTTGTTGGAGGAGAAAGCCATTGTCTATTTGTCAGAGTGCTTGGAAGCAACTTTCTTGGGATTTCCTAAAAAACGGTCACACTTGAGCAGGAAACGATTGCATAACACAAGAAAGGAGCATGTTTTGCATTATCTTTAGGTAGTTGGCAAACGTCATGTAATCATTTTTGCAACTTCCACCCTTCTAATAATTGACTTATGGTGTATTATGTCATCATCGCCCACCTTGAATCTAACATAGTTTTCGGCACGTCTTTATCCAGGCTGCTCCCACTTTGGCTGTATGTAGCGGATGATGAAAGAATCATGAAAAATGAGTTCAAGGAACATCTATTTATATTTTATCACCTCATCTCAGCCAGCTTACAAACCCATTTTATTGGATCAGCGGAAGGAATGCAATTTACAGAGGAAAATCAGTTCCCATTCAGCTTGAATTCAGGGTTCTGATTTGATGTTAACAAGATTTTCAAGATATACAAAAATCCTCCCCCTTCCCTCCTGATAATGGGGATTTCTTTTCTTACTACCTTCCCACCAGACGGAAATTGCACCGTATCTGATGTGGGTTGGAGCAAGTGTCAGACAAGAGTTGCCTTTCTCCTTCAAAGAATTCTGGGAGCTGGTTTAGAAACTCAGACAGAAAATATAATACATATTCGATTGGGCTGTAACGAAATTAAAGTCAGCCATATCCCCACTGATTTCTCATGTATTAATATTGACAATTTATCTATACGGACGGTTGTAAAACCGGTGAGCTATCATACACACAATTTTTGATCATTATATTTTTCACAGAAAAGGGTTTTTCACAAGAAAAAAGTCTATTCAATCAAAAATTTTCGTCCCAATCAAAACTAACAAGAAAAACTGATTCTGTCTCCCTTTCCTTGCAAAATATTGAAAGGGAAATCTCCACAAAGCTAAAATACCTTAGCGTACAGATTGTCGCTCTGCTATTACAGCTCGATATAGCGTTTTCCTCAGTCGCAGTTTTCCCTCCAATCGCTTCCATGTTAGTACCTAATATATTATTGTATCTGGTGATGAGGAAAGTTGCTTTCACAATTACCATGCCGCTGTCTTTTGTTTGGTGGCAATAAACTAAAACGATTATGTAAATAGTAGACTGTATAATCAAATGCGTCTCCGTTTTCCGCACATTGTGATCCAACCAGATTGAAAAACATGTCATGCTCCAAAATACGACTCTCCTTCCTCGCAAACCACTTATATGATTAGTAAACAGGATTATATATGGAAAGTTTTCCGACACATTAAATATTCCCTGGCAGACTTGCTCAGAAAAGCTTGTGAAAACTTCACTTTTGATAATTTGGAATTAGCATTCTGAGAAATTAATGAGAGGAAGGGATGCATGTCTTTTTGAATTGACTTTGCAATCCGAGCTCGTTTACAACCATATTGCCACATAGACCGTTAAAAGTGGGGAGAGATTTTTTTTCAAAGGAGCTTGTTTGGGATGTAAGCCGTCTGCTGAGAAATAATCAGGCAGGGTTATTATGTAAACGATATCCAGTCAAGACGGTTCTTTTGAAGGGAGTCATTCAACTGGTATGCATGAGCATCAATCCAATTGTAGAAATCTGTTGAAAATGAGCAGTGGAAATCAGAAGGGATGTCAAACTGATATTCAACTCATTCACCGCAGCCTGTTCATGTGAAGTTCCCATTGTTTACGTACAAATACTGAAGTGAGATGAAAGCAGGAAATTTGATTGTGACATGCTAGCAACTTAAATATTAACACTGACAGGGAGCATTAATGGTTCTATCAACATCGCCTTCTTGGAACGCCTTGGTTGCAACCCAGGACATCCAAAGAATATCATTCACCTCTGTACTAATTTTGTCTTAGAGGGCACAGCCTCGTTAACGAAAAGAAATCTTGAATTGGTAACGTCACCCGCACCTGACAAAGGACTTGGGAAATATTCAGAATGAAATGTCGAAAGAAACCAATCTTTGGTTTCGCTCTTCCTTTGTAGCAATAAATAATTGCCTTGACTTTCCCAAAATGTGTATTTATCCAGGTGCAAATCGCGTGTGTATTTGGTGGCTTGCCTTAGTACAAATCCAATGAACTTTTCTAACTATTTAATCCTACAATGAGCCGAAATTCCAATGAATTGGTTAGGGGAATATAATGAGAAAAAGTTCTGCGAAATTTGCAATTAATTGATTCATTTATCTTCGTCTCTTTGCCAGAGTTTTAGAAAGTTTATGCTAGCACAATGCTACCTTTCAAAATCTACCTTTCACTCAGCCACTCAACTCGCAGATATCTATGATTCAGGTTGGGGCTGAACCTATACCATTAGTACATTAATTTCCTTCTTCTTGGACAATTTCAAGGAGTTGAAAGTGACATAAACATATAATTTGCTAATTCAACATATGTGTCGCTTCCCAAACATAGCTATAAAAATCCTTCATATAAAACGCTCCTTCCGCTTCTTCAGAAATGTCGGTAGTTTTGACGCTTCAAAACCCGAACAAGTCATTGTTCGCTCCCCGTCACAACTTTTATTAACATGGGGGATGGCTTGGTTATGAAAGTACAACATCGTAAAACCATACGGATTTAATGGATAATCCACAAAGAACAAATTGTGAAATCCGCTTCAGACCCGCCAATAAGTCTATATCGCTTAAGTGGATGTTAAACTCGCTCCCATTCCCTACCACATCGCGGATCTGAAAAGTTTCCAGACTAGATGCTGTTAAAAAGGAACATAAATGGACCATTATTATCCATCTGAACAATAGATTTTTTATGTATGTTTAGATGTGGATTCGAATCCTTTTCTCCCAAGCACTTTCTTAATATGTCGATGCTTTTCCCCCACCAACAGATCAAAGCAAAAAAGAAATAAGCGTACGTGCATTATGATATTGTCAGGTGAATTCCATTTAGTTTATGTGTGACACACAAGTTCGAGAAGGTCGCCTTTGCAATCCCATAATATTCTTTGCACTATAATATTATTATGCTTCCATAATGGATCGTTCACTTTGAGAAAAACACTCTCCTTTCTCACTCACCTTATGGCTGTTTTTACTTTGAATAATGTAGATTGTTTAGCAAGGAGGAGAAAGGACCTGGAGAAAGTTGAAAGGCTGTTTATATGAATTCCTAAAGGATGACGGGGCTATTGAAGAATAGTACGACTGGGGGCTCCACCACCAGCAGCAGCACTTCCAGCTATGGCTTTCCATCCAGCTCATTCACGCATCAGAAGCAGCCCACCATGCCAAATGATCAAAAGGCAAAACTTCTTGCCATGCACAGGGATGGGAAAGCAAATGCGGGCAAGTGAAAAAACGAGATTTTATACATTTTATTCAGAGTCAGTCACATTTAACTGATTTGAAAGCATGGCCCCACATAACTTATTGTTACTTTTGAATAAAAGTGTGACTAAAGTGAAGCAGCAACTATTTGTGTTCAGTATTCCTTTCATGAATCTTTTATTCCTTTTTATCTTCATCTGACAGGGATGTACGTGGCAATTGTGCTATTTGTGTACTTTATACTCGTCATCCTACTGCTATGTCGCTACGGAAAAAGGCGAAGGACGACATCAGAGTCTGGCCTTGACTCCATAACTGAACAAGGACGGTTTCCCCTTCTCAGTTATCACATAAGGAGGGTGGTAAACTGTGAAGTTGTAGAATGCTGCTATAACTGTTGTCTCCAGAACGTTTGCATCTGCCCTAGACGTTGCCAGCAAATAGAGGGAGCTGGGAAACTGCCTGTGGTTCTCAATCTAGATGATAGTGGAAAGGGTGAGAAAACTGTCTCAAAATCTGGCAAAGGGGACTCCGCCCAAGAGGAGAAAAATAGGATAATTGAGGTTACCGCAGGGGACAAGAGAAAGGAAGTGGCCTCTGCGGAATTAAAGGATCAACCAACTGGGATTACAGAATATCACCAGAATGATGACTCAGACAATGAGGAGAGCATTGAAGAGGATTAGGCGATCTTAAGCATAATAATTCGAAACAAAATTTAATTTGTTTCCAACTGTGTACATATACTGGTAATTTTGTTAACTCATAATTACTTCAACCGCCAGAATCCTCTCCTAAAACAAGTCTCCTTCCAGACCATCCAGAATAGATTGAAAATAGTAACCGAATCGCTTTATCACATAGTCATGTTAGATTTAAATGGAATAGCAATTATGTTGAACTTCTTATATATATTGCCTCATGTCTGAAAAATTTTAACCCCCTACAGGAAAATTATCTGTTACCACCTGAGTTATTTATTAAGTCATTTGATTTTACAGAATAAACATAAAATATTTGCGATATTTAATGGTGATGTAAATTTAGGGGGAATTCGATAAGCTTTCAAACACGGTAACGAATTAGATTGTCTGGAAACAAAAATGTTAGACAAAACAGATTATATACAAAATGTACCTATTGATATTTTTTCTGTAAATATTCAAAATAAACCTGCTTTCTTTTCAACCATCACATATTACAGCACATCCATCGCTGCCGTAGATTTTAAAGTGGACTTTTGCAATTATGGTTTAAATTTCTTACGGCTACTTCAAGTGTTTCTCAGTCTACTGCCAACCATTGAAAGTTTTAGCTGGAAGTTAAAAATAATTTGAGGAACTGTGAAATGCATTTTGTTTTAAATTTCAGTCAAAAAATTGACTAGCCAACATTTACAAGAATACAGCCGTGTTAAACTTACACTAATATTACATAGGTAGATTTGAAATCCAGGGCAGTGACATTTGTGAAATTTTCAATAAAAATTTGAGCTTGAGATAAATTTATTATGGGAAATGTAAACGCGATCTTATTATTTCCAGGTAAGCAGGAATGTCTCATATTTATACTGACGTACTACACCCTGAGGACGTATAGTAGCCAATACCTTTATTGTAAACTGTAGACTGTACCGGTGAAACAAACAAAAAAATGTAAAAAAGTTAATCGATTACAATAATATTTATTTATTTGTTCGCTATGACCATCCTATACAACTATGTATATATTACTTCGATTGTAACTCAAACGTACAAGAAATATGAACAAAGTTCGGAAATGGAAATGTATCTACCCCAGAAATAAATAATCCCAGCTATATTTACATTTTGCCAAAGTACTCCATTCCATAACCAAGCAGTGTTAGCAGTTAATAAGGCCAAAATTTACAAGTTGTCTACAAATCATTCCTTTGTAATTTTGGGGAAGCCATGTCTACTGATGATATTCAGCTTTAAACAAAAAATAAATAAATGAAAATAACCTTTTTAATGTGACACTTTTATTTAGTACTTTTTTAATGCTAACTAACTGCTTCTCAACCTGTTTCCACCGCATTCTTATCAACCGCATTGTATCATCATCATCAAAAGTGACGCTTCGCCTTTGTTCATCCTTCATCCTTGTTAACATTCAGTCCATGACTACTACTACGTATCTACTATATAAAAATTCTCAAGCCACCCCGAAACCCAAACCAAAAAAAGTGGAAAAGGGCGGCCGTCCGCTCTTCTCTTTTCTTCAATAGTGTAGCAGCATAGCATTTACTGTCATTGATTTGAGGATTTGCTGGTGAGCGGAGGACTGCGGATTCTGTAACTTTTCTTTAACTTTTTTTTAGTTGAAAACTAATTAGTGAAAATAAATAGCCAACGATTATCATTAATCGCATTGATCATTGTAAGTCAGTTTAATTTCGAATCTTTGACTATTGGCAATTACAACAGTTGGAATTTGTAATTGAGTGACTTGACTTCCATTTCTATATTCAATATTATTGTAGACAGTTAGACTGAAGGATGTCTATAACCCCGGATGAGTTAGAGTATTTCGCGGGGATGGAGGAGGTGCAAGTAGTACCGCGGTTCGAGTGCGCCACCATGTGGCTAATTACTGGGGATTTGGGTCCTTTCAAGCCTGGAGATACATGCAAGGTTCCACTCTGGGTTGCGCTCCACTTGAGGGTTCAGAACAGGTGTAGGATTATCCCACCCGCGTGGATGACCAGATATGCGTTGGAGCAAATCAAGGAGAGTGAAGTGAAGTCCCCATTGTTCACCAAAATGCCCAGTGATCATTACATGGCCATTGCGAAGATGATTTTTGAGCATTGTCCCCAGGACATTTTGGATGCGGACTTGGTCAAGGTGTTGATTAAGGTTGGTGAATGATGAAGATGATTAAGTAATTTGGAGTGTCCGGTGTCAGTATTACGATCAAAATACTGATTTAATTAATTGAAATGATTGAAATTGTTGCTTTCTTATACATTTTAGGACATTTGGGATTCTCGAATGGCAAAACTCCGAACTGCTGTGCTTACCTTCATTGACAAAGGGGCTTCTTGGGCTAAGGTCGACAATTTGACTCAAATGGAGATGTGTGCTATTCGCCCATTCTTCCCTCACGCTTTGGAGCAGCTTCATCGTTTCCGTAAGGTAAATATTTATCCAGCTTCAGTTTACACCTCAGTAACAATAACACTAGTTTGGTCGAGTATTTCATTTTTTTAAATCTGTAATTTAATCCAAAATATATCTTTTCCTTGTTTTCAGACTATTCAGGTTGCTCGACTCTACGCTGCTGGAAATACTTCCTCCGAGGTTCGTCGTCGTCTTCGAATGTGATTGCGCAGGATCTGGAACTGATAAACTAAAACATTTAGAGATATTTTTTGTACATTACAAATATAAACCTTATTCTAACCATTTGTAGTGCGTCTTTCGTCACTGGGACGTATTTCTATAGGAATTTTAACTATAGCGGTTAATCTTGTAAAACCTTCTGTATTCTACTGATATTTGGAGTTAGTATCTGTAACGATTCCATGTGTACCTTTTATAGTTTAAAGATAACTCTTGTTGGAGAATTTCTACTTTTCTAAATGACTCTGTTTATAGCTCTTTAAATTTTTACCTCCCTTTCAATGGCAAATGCTTAAGTGGTGCATGACGATGTTTCATGTCTTCCGTATCACGTGTCATATCATATCATGCTGAGAGCTCGTTAACACTGTAAGTTTTATTGAAAGGGAGCGTACTTAAACATGACATTCTGTATCCTTTATACCGCTGCTATTTTATAGGTATCTATTAGTTATCATATCCAATCAGCTACTCTGACATTTACATTGTACAGCATGCCATTATGTATCATGAACACACCATACCTGTTAGAAATTGACATCAAGAAGAGTCATTGTTATTGTTATCCCCCTCATTTATCACCAACATCATAATTATTACATACGTTTCATACCTTTTTACAGCGTGCATTGCGTTCATGGATATGAACATCAACGCTGCTGTCATTGTTCGTCTTTCATAATCGCCATAATATTTGACGTTTCATATATGACAGTAATAAAATGCAAACAGCGGGGCTTACGAGGAAGTTCTTGTTTTTACGTCTATCATAAACCTTTACGTTAGCATTTCATGGGTTACCTTCCCCATGGGTGAATATTTACTCCTTCATGGCGTTAAGTAAACAAATTAGGCTTGCATCAAGCAAGTCAACCTGACTGGAGATACATGTCATGATGCAATATAATGATATTTATTCCTGTTCGCAATTACAGTCTAAAAACACAACATCAACCGACTCCAGCCATCATAAAGCTGACATTGACATCGCAGGTGTGTACTAAAGACAAAATTACGCAAGGGAAAGAATGAACTTTTTCCAACCATTTCTCTTTCGAGTATTTTGGAAAGTTTCTGTAATTTACTCAACATCTTGTCCAATTTCCGTCTTGTGCATCCGATTTCATTACTTTCTCTTACCACTTTCTCGTACTTTCATATTAGCCTTTGCTATGTCAAGATGCTCTGCATGGGAAGCTAGCGGCCCAGGCTGAAATGCTTAGGAATGAAAGCTGTGCTGCTCATTTCCGTAGTCTGGAAAGGATGCGGCAATGCACTTGATTGGTAATTGGTAAATTAACGCTAATTAATTGTGTACACATTCCAGACCACAGGAATTAGTACGGACTTCGCCATGGATGATACTGTATGTGACGTCAACGGCTAAAATTTGGAAGTAAATTTGCTAAACTGCTAAATGCCACGTGGATGCAGAGATAGATAAGCATCTTATAGTGAAAGTTAAGCTGGAACTATGTTGTAGTACTTGTATCTGTCATAATTTTAACACCTACTTTTCCATTAGTTAATCCGTGTTGTTGAATTTTGCTGGGATTTCATATGTTTAACATACCATATAACCATATTCCCTCAAAAACAGGGGAGATACTTTCAAAATTTCAAGTTACGGAGACTTGAGGCCCTTCTATTATTTTTCCCCACACCCTCCGTTTCTTTGCATGCGCCAATCCAAAATAGTAAGCAAACGAACTTAATGTTGGTACAAATTGCTCACCTCAAATTATGTTTTTCTAGAAGAAGTTTAACAAACTTTTTAAAACTCAATCCTGTGACCAAAATGAAAAGGAACGTAGTTTAACTCAAATGTTCCAGAATTTATTACAACAAAGCACTTATGACTTACTATCGTGGCTTAAAAATCGGGAGACTCACATTAGGAGGAGAAGGCTAATTTTCCATTTTATTGCTACAAAGGGAAGACCTGTTGTCGACGGATGCTTTAATTAAGGGGAGGTTCGCTTTAGAGGAAATACGTCAAGTTTAATAAAGATTATAAAAAGGACTTTAAAAAAGACGAAAAGCGCTTTTCACCATTAATTCTTTTTACCTAAAAGTTTTAAAATAGTCCCCACTTTCCTATTTGTGGCAGGCGTGGTTACACGCTGCAAACAATAGCAGAGAATTAAGTTTAAAAAGCATTCTACGAGCAAAGTCGCTTGTTAATAAAATGGGATTATTGGATTATGTACGTCATGTACCGATTTGAGGGGCAGGAAGGAATAGGCATTTCCCTAGAAAAATGTCTCTGTCTGCAGCACTTTAACATGCATGTTACGTTGCTGTTATGTATTTTATAAGAATATGCTTCTGTTAATTTCGTTAAAAGTTTTTTTTCAGGGATTTATACAAAGTTTGAATGCAAACAACCATGAATACATATTCGCCTAGAAAAACATCCCAAACAAAAGCAGGACCAAGGTCGAATACTTTGTTGTGTTAATCACAGTGAATGCTATAATTCCTCATTTCATTATTCTTGTCTTGCATTCGATTCTAACATGGATTTTCGCGTTGACACGACTTTCTTCTCTCCGAAGAAATCAGCTCAAGTATAGACTGACTACAGCTAAAATTACTGTTAAACAATCTACTCCTCATGTCCATTGCTTTTACTGCTTGAACAAAAACCCAACACCCAAAGGGAGGAAGAACCAAGCGCATTAATTTCGTATTCCACGCTTACAAGAGGAAGGAGAGCTTCAAATAACTATAATTATTTTGGGGGAAAAAAGTAGAATCTCCCTGTTTTAACGAACTATATTTAATGAAAAGCCGGCCAACAGGGAAGAATACCCTTCCCAAGCGCGTCTTTATAATAATATGGAACCCAAGAGCAAGTAAAAACTTGACACAAATATCCCGAGAACAAATTAAAATCAACCAAAATGAAAAGTTAACTCAATGCAAAAGGAAGATCTCAAGTGCAGAAACCAGTGCCCAACTTAATGTTTCAAATGAAGACAAAGCCTACTGAAAGACTTGAAGCAGTAAAAGAGGGAAAAGTTTATTAAGATGCTATCTCTTTGGAAACTGTAAATACTTTTTACAACAAAGTCACGAAGCACGAAGTAATGCAACATTATTTGCAGACAAGATACACACGTTTTAACATTTTGTTTCGCACATTGACGAAATGGAATTGAAGCGTATGAATTTTTTATCTTTGAAAGAATATTAACCTGATTTCCTTATCCATGGGCTTGGGAGAACAAAACAATTCGGGAATATGAAATGGAGCTTGTACGATTGCGAAATGTTGTGCTACTTGATCCCATATATAATGTTTCTTCAACATTTTTTTCTCTTCTTGGCCCTTATGATTATTATGCTTTCTTCCTGAATTCACTCTGAATTCCCATTTGTTCGTTCACACATTCATCTAAATTACATTATGCCCACATCCCCAAAGTAGATGATAGGATACTTCACACCCGTGCCTACAATATTTTAGATAGATTACATAAAAAACAAACATTGTCTTATTTTTGGAAGGATAGCACCACAGACACAAGATGAGAAGAAGATCCCTTTCGTTAAGATAATAACTGTCAGAAACAGAAAAGAATGGGGATGAATATATCTCAAATATATCTTTTTTATTTAACCACATCTTACGCGATTTGCATATCTGCGTTATCTCCAAGCAATAGATGGGGAAAGGAAAAGAAGCATTGCAACAAAAGGAAAAAGATCAGTTTTCACTGCACATCATCTAACCACGCATATTGTCCGTATTTGATAACTTCCCTTTGACTACACACTTAAAACTTATTTCCTCACTAGATAAGTATTTCCCTTGTTTCCTCTTCATTATATGAAAAGAGCTAGACTCCACATATGTATGACTGTATAGATAAGCTTCATCTTTTTTTCCCAGCCACTTCAGTTAGTGGCATTTGGGACGAAGTAATAGCTGGTCCATTGCTATCATGAATGGGACGGTGGGATATCATCCTGTCTCCATCTCACATGGAGGGAAACGCATCCAAGGCTGAAGGCTATATACCCAAGTGGGGAAGTGCCACTTGCAATATCCTATCAGGAATGCGAATGATCCTTTTTTTACTGGGGAAAGACGAGAACCCCAGTGTGAGCGTAAGACAGGAGAAAGAGCAGGGGAATAAAGACTGGAAGCTTTTTCCTCCAGGATTTTCAACTCGAGATCTTCGCATTTCGAGCAGAGCATTCCTTACTCTTTCCCTCCATGAGCAGTTTTCTTCTTGTGCGAGCCACCATCTCCTGTCATTACTTTCTGAGCAGGGAGAACAGACGCTGGAGAATGAGCGAGAGAGTTGGGATTTTTGTTCTCGCTGTCGCTGTTGTTTTTTCCAGTTGGAAGAGTGAAACATAAGTAGAGAAAGTGTAGAAACCGCTGAAGTGCTGTAGCTGTAGACATAAAGTTCAGCGCTATAAAGTGAAGTTTTGGCCATGCTCTCAGCATGATTTTTTTTTGCAAAATCGGGCATTTTTTTCGTTTCCTATGATCAGGATAAATAAATGGAAGAAAGTCTACATCTTCTCTTTCTTATAAACAATAATAACAAGATATATTTTTTATCCAGTTTTTTTCCTTGTTCGAGAAACTTACTATTCCGCTCAAGGAATGAACTTGTAGACTTTTTCCTGAAAAAAGTAAAGTGAAAGCAAAAAGAGAAAGCAGTTGTTGCATCATCATCATCATCGTCAAGTGCACATTTTCCAGACCTTCAAAAGAACCCCTAATAAGTTTGTGTTGAAACAAGGAAAATTCTGGTCTTAATTTTCAGGTGCAATCCCAAGTTCCTCAAAGTATTTAAGTAGTTTAGGTAAATACTCTTATAAAGCTTTGCTGGACTTTGAAATAAGTTTGAAGTATTACATTAGTTATTTAAATGTTGGGAAAGTGGAAGTGACTATTGAGGGAAAACTTTTTTTATATATGCTCCAATTTCCCAACAGATTTTTAAGAAAAAAACAAACAAAATGCTTCTTCTGAATTCGTTCATAACCTCGTGTTGATCTCACCATACCAGCAGCTTCATTGCTTCCAACGGTGGAGCAAACGTAGGGAGTTCAATAAAGGTAAATAAACAACTTTACTTACTTAATTGAACTCCATTTATGTATTTTTTTGCTATGGGATGAGTTATGATGATGCTTATAAAACGCTCGTACGCTTTCAAAACTTGTACTCAATTATAATATTTCACACAACTTATTTGTTTTTAATCATGGTCGAATAAACGGAAAAGTATTAAATTTGATCTGGGGCAACAAAGTTTCTGTTGCTTGAACACTACCAGAAACAAAAACAAGGTCAGTCCCATTAATAATCATTTTAAGTGATGTGCTGTACTATTGTCTGGGAAATGGGACAAGCATATGTTACCATATGCATAAAATCCAGCTCTTCCATCAAAACGTTCCCAGCCAACCCGCGGTGAAATCTCTATTTGCTTCCCATCCATTTCAAGTCGTTAATTCAAGGATCACTGATCTTGCCTGTGGAAGCAAAAGAGCTATGCATTTTATCTTTTATCCGACAGGTGCACATGAGCTTCTGCTTCCCTGTCTGATTTACTTATCAACCAGGAGGATTCTTGCTAAAAAGTGAACCAGCTACCTTGAGATAAACTGTAACTGTATCTGAGAAGCAAATTCCAAAAGATTTTAATATAGGATTCTCGTTATTTGTTATTAAACCTTTTTACCCGAAAAAAACAGTACATCTTTCTATCCCAACTCAGATTGCAACATAATAATGGTTTAGTAACGAAATCGTTCAGCATAAATACTGAGAAAATGTAGAAAGGAATGTAGAAGCCCTAAAATACAAAAGAAAAAACAGGTAATTCCTTGAAACGCTATAACTATATTGCCCCCCCCAATATCTACTTTCCCTTTGAAGGTGTACATTACAAATTGTCATTTCTCAATCATTATTATCCTAAACTATTTGTATATTCAAAAAATGCTATTGACGGATAAGGAGCAACCATCGACATGGGAATACATAGTAGTACAGTACTCCCCCAGAATAGAAAGCTTTTAGAGTGAATCTGAAGAAAAGGCAAGCACAGACAGAACAAGGAGCCATTTATTTGAAATACCAACTATTTTCAATGGAAGCATTTCACCTTCATCTAACCTGAAAGTTTGAAGTGCTTCACAATATCGCAATGAGGACGTTGCTAATGTCAGCGAGTACAAAATGATATAGGCTCTTTGTGCCGGGACAAAAGGTGTAAATAACTGAAGATGAGAGTTGGGTGGCACAAAAAAGGGTGAAAAGTTTTTTTTAAGGTATTGTTAACAGAATTGTAAGAATCAACCACCCATAAAGAAGCATATCCGAATTGTAGCAGAATCCATCCTCATTGCCCTCATCCTTTTTAAACTTTCTTTTCCTTTTCATCTCACCCCTGTTACCGTTCCACCCGTAGTGCTATATCGCCATTTTACAACAAAGTTGGCTAAACTGTAAACATGACTTTTCCCTAAATGTATTTTTTATGACTTCCTATTTACGTTACGGACCATTACGAACTCCATACATTGACATTATGATCCTGATAAAGAAAAAAGTGCAAGCTTTATTTTTGCTCTATCTACCCCGACGTGACTGGGTGCAGAAAAATAGGAAATTAGTAGAGGAGGGGAACGACGTGCTTGAATTAAAAGGTAACAAGCCATGAAAGCAACCACAGACCTGGTCACATTCAGCACACAACCACACAGCACACAAATATATAGTATCGGATTAGTGAAAAAGAGGAAAACTAGCTCCACACTCCAATAACTAAAACGTGGTGATTGGAGTTGGTGGATTTCCCAAAGCCACCAAGGCTTGAAACTCGGATAATATTTCATTTACTAAAACTCCTCCAACCCAGGCTCACTTCATACCATTTCATTAGTATCTGGGGATAAAACTGAGGAGAGAGGAAGCAGACATAATGTGTTCATATAAGGCCCCTTTAGTAGAGGCGAATATATTTACCTTCACTGGGGCTCCGCTATGCGTGTCATCATCCTAATCCAAAGTTACTTTCCCTATAAGAAAAACATGGCCCCACAGTACAATGGCTCATAGACAAATAGTATGTGCGGATGAGACCAGAAGCCCATTCCATTCCTTTGATAATTTTTCCCTGGGATGTGTGCAATGCCATTAGGAAAGCATATTGATTGTTTTTTATTTACGCGTGTCGATTGATGATTTACTTTACCGCTGCGATCATGTCGTAACATATAGCTAGCCACTGATTTCATTCCTGTTGTAATACTATCCCCGAATGGAACTGTTTTATGGTATTTATATCTTGGAGCTCCTGTCTTCGTCTGACTACTGCTTTCCCCCTGGTTTGATCAGAAACTTTCTATTTGTAAGTGGGGGAAAGGGATAAAAACGCTCGTATGGGAAGACATGGATAATTTTTTATGATGATGTTTTTTTCATGAAAACAAGTGCAGACGCCATAAAGTCATACAATTTTGTTGATTACTTACTTGAGAAAATATAGTTTACAAATTGGTCCAATGTTTAGGTAAATTCCCCTAAACGTCTTTCTTACAAATGCCTATATATAGATGTGTGGCCCTGAAATTAATGATGAAGCTGAAGGAAAAACTAGTGGGACCTTCAAAAGATTATCTGTCGTGTAAAATTTTGCAAATGTATGTGGTAATATGTATGTATATATGAAGGACACGCGGAGCTTCAGATGGCCACAGAAGATACATACACGTAAATATGTGGCACGCGTTGACGTGCTCACACAAGCATTTAGGATCTCTGACGCAAGGGTCACTGATAAAACTAAAAAGGGATGGTGTCACAAAAGACATTTCGAAATCAATCCATTTCGTTGAGCAGCATCAATCACTCTTCACGCTAAAAGTGTCACGGTCTGAAACAAGGTGAAACTTAGGTGGGAGCTCGCCATAGAACGCCCAACCGGCTATAACCATTTTAGCCAGCCAGGCAAAAATGGTTAAAACCAACCATTTTTTGGTGGCTAAAATGGCCTGAAATGGCTATAATGGCAAAAATAATACATTTCATGAAATATAAGTACTTTCATGCAAAATGAGATGAATATATTGATTCAAACGCTCAATTTGTCACTTTCATAACTATATATAATTAAACTTTTTAATGTTCTGAAGAGTGTTCTGAGATAAAAATTAAATATAGAGACCAAGAGATTGATATTTTGAAGAAGAGCCATTTCAGATTTGTGTGACTCCATCAGAGCAGCTCCAGCTAGTATTGTATCTTAGTGACATTACTTATGTCTAGTTACATTGATTATATGTGCATTTTTACTTTAATTGTAACAAGGATAAATTGATTGTACTGTAATGACTACTAAAACACACGTAGTTTGCCTTACAGCCATGGTCATCGTAACAACAGTGACGCTTAGATACAATTTCTTGGCGAATCACACGATTTTGGCTACCTTTCCATGACTTCCACTACCTATATTTAATTTTGAAGCACTTCTAACTCTTTTATATCACATTTCCCATCGGCTCATCATATAGTATTCATTGAACATAATAGAATTCATCATTGAATAACCAATAGCAAGTAAAAATAAATACAAAATCCTCGAAAACATCAATAGAAGAAACCAGCTTGGTATTATGCTTTCACCAGTTACTCCAAAACAATGACTTTCACTACTAATGCTAAAGGTACCCCCATTTGAATTTCGCTCCCAGCAGCAGCATGTGTCATGTGATTTTTGCCATTAAGAGCCATTTCAGGCCATTTTAACCATGCCAGCCATTTAAACCAGCCACCCTGATATTTGGTGGCAAATGGCAATTAGGCGTTCTTTGGAGCTCGCTGACGATGGTCCATGATTACATTTATGAGGTATGTCAACAACCATATTGCATGAGTGAACAAGATATGATGCAAATCAGTCACGGATGAGACGCTAAAAGTCAGATGAAGGACGAGCTATATATTTCAAAAGGAATAGTTCATTTAATTTATATAATGGTCCAAGAGACATAAAAAGATCACCATCAAGGAATTACATGCCAGTTAGTTTGAGTCTAGTTAGCAATATTTGTTTTTATAAATAACCAAGTTCTCCCTTTTCGTTTCCCCACGTTTCCAGCTTTTTGGAGCATGCAAAAGTAGAACATGAAGGGACAGGATTTAATGTAATTAACACTTACACTTTTTACTAAATTGCTTTGAAAGAAAATAACATAATTAATAAGATACACAAAAAGGGAGAGTATGTAGGAGTAAACGGATCAAAATTTACGGGTAATATACGTACCTACAGACCTCTGTAATCCATTTAAACGTAATCAAAAGGATCATGAATAATATGTTAATAGAAAGAATACATAGACGCGTCAATATCAGACCTTCTGTGCCCGTAGTCTATGATGGTGAGTGATGTATAATGCCAGGAGCAGGAAGGATCAGTTGATAGGTGTTGATCCAGGAATAGGATACTATTAATCTTCCTATTTTTTAACACTTTGACAGCCACGTCTAGTCGGCGAAAAAAAAGGCTCCACGTGAGTGACACCACATGTCCTTTCCCAGAATGATCTCTGCATAGGGACTGGGTGACAGGCTCCAGATTAAAATTGATACGGTAGCTGGATTGGATTTTCAGAGAGAAGACCACGAACTTATGCCAATCCCTTTTCGCAGAAGGGGTAAATTGGCCTGTTTTGCAATCAGACAATACATCTAACACACTTGTACCTATGTTGAAAGAAGAATTGCCCCTTTTCTGCTTGTGCGGTGGGTGTCCTTTATAGGATTTCATTTCCAATATTCTTATTTTGACGTAGCTCCCTGTATTGCTGTAGTTTTATTTGAGCTTTGTAGATGAAGTCAATAAACTGTCGTTTTCGTGGGGGATCGGCATTTCTCAGAATGAAAAAAATAACTTTTTTCCGGTTGGAGCACTCCCCGTCGAAACAGTTTTACAAAAGTGAAATGCGAAGGAAAATGTATGCCGTTGCCCTTTTTACAGGGCCATGTCATGTCGCGAGTGATTGAACGTGTTGTTTGAGAAGATGCTGTTCTAACATTTGATTGTTGTAAGGCTTTTATCTGACTGGTCGTCTGCTAACTTTCCTAGTAAAGTAGTCAGTCAGATGCATTCTATTGTGTTGAAAGACTGCGGTTGTCCAAATGGATCTATAAGTTCTGGAACCTTCTGAACTCCTCTTGAATTGAATGAACGGCTGACACTTCTTTGAATAATTTATCTGCTCAGTGTTCAATAGCATCTAGCACATAAAAGGGATCAGAATCTGCAGCTGCTTTCCATTTGATGAAAATAAATACATTGAAAATTCAGACAATTGGATTGGGGCTATGCGAAAAATCCTGGTTTGGCATACTCAAGCCAGTCAAGCAAAAAATGCAAACAAGTGTATTGACTAATTCAGACTAAAACGCAAAAACTCCCGAGTGTTGCAATCTGTAAACGAATCTCGAAAATATAATAGCGTTTTAGGTCAAATCTCATAATAGTTGTGTACCATGCACAGTTTGTTAGTAAATATTCATTAGTCATATGCATAATTGCATAATCCTTGCAAAATAAGAGGAAGGAATTAATTAGCAAATGTTTAAGAGCTTGTACTCAAGCGAAATAAAAAACAAGCTCACTGTAATTAATTACCTTCCGCAACAATAATCTTAAACGAGCGTGATCCAAAACAGTTGCTTTATGCTCCAAGATCCAGTCCACGTATTTTAAACTCGACTATAGCCCCTTGAGAGGGGGCTGAGAATATCTAAAACAAGAAATTTATTAGCCCATGCATTAATAATCCCATATAGCAGCACATCAGCAGCCTGTTTTATTTACTTTTAACTATGCTGCAACGCAAGCTAATTAGAAAGGCATCTTCTTTGGAAAAATTTACCCACGGAGTAGGTATACTACCCGGGAAGGGACCATTTATCAATCTGACATTCCCGTAACTTTCATTTCACTTTCACACAGACCTTAGCATATAGTCATTTGATCACTAGGGGAAGGAAAGTGATTTTTTATCTTGTCATCAGCCTATCATATAATAGGTATTACGGCTTCTCATAGAATGGGAGAATGTATCAATCGAGCATTTTCTTTTTAATTTTAACATGAATAATTTTAGCAAAATTACAAAACAAACAAACT
This sequence comes from Lepidocyrtus paradoxus, assembly GCA_034696885.1. Classification (NCBI taxonomy): domain Eukaryota; kingdom Metazoa; phylum Arthropoda; class Collembola; order Entomobryomorpha; family Entomobryidae; genus Lepidocyrtus; species Lepidocyrtus paradoxus. Next base: position 1,155 of record JAQGAH010000637.1, on the reverse strand, counting down.
GCAGTGCGAGGTTGGAGCTAGTTATTAGAACCATTAAAGTTACAATAAAGTAATGCAAGAGCACTAGAGCAAACAACTCATTTGGTTTTATCTTGTAAAGTATGACTCAGCAGTAGCGAAGAACTTTTTTTTACTAATTGCTTGATGTATTCCTTAATGTGATTACCTTCACAATATTCAAGATGCGAAACGTTTGGTAGGTTCTCTTGTTTTCCTAAATTCTAGGTACCAATCAGATAAGAAAACATTCCAATATTTTGTGCCAAGTATATGGAAACAAAAAATATCGTGGTTTCTTTTCCCTCAAAATGAAATATTACAAGACTCAGGCCTCAGGACATTCCGTTCTTCAGCATTACGAATTTTTATATGGGTTATTGATTCATTTTTTTGACTCATTTACAAAGTTTCCACACTTGGCTTCCCATCTTTTTCATCATCATCATTATTACATGGAAGAAACTGCTCACTTTTGGGAAATACGTTCAGTTTCCTGGTTTCCTCATAGTCTGCATTGAAGGGAAAAGAGCACGTTCCCTGGTAGCAGGAACTCATTTATTTTTTTTGCTTTATGACTACACTAATATTAGCCTTTGGAGTGTGTATGTGAGTTGTCTGCGTATGCCTTCTGAATTTTTTTAGCCTCATTTTTTCCACTTCACTGATTATTAGGTACAATGTATTAACCGTAAGTATGTCATAATAGACTGTGAGAAAAGGCTGGAGTGCGTTAAGACTCTGCTAACAACCCAACAACACAGCCATGTATATACTCCAGTGTTTTCGTCATTAACGTTTCTTTCCATTTCTTTCCCTTGCTCTCAGCTCCCATCCAAGTCATAAACCACCGTTTTTGCTCTTGATGTCCCGCAAAATGGTTTTTATCTTTGGATGGGAGTACATTTTAATTCGTTTATTTTGCTGAGTACAAATTTAATTCTTAAAAGATATCTTACAGCCAAAATTCAAGAAGACAACCTTAAGTTTTTATGAGCATGAAATAGCATATACAAGTGGTAGATACGCTAGCACAGTTTGAATGAGAGTATTCCCAAACGTAAACTAATAAAAAATGATTTATACAGGGCTGACCATCATTTTCCTCGTATTGAGAATACGATCTATCGACTTCAATTTTTTATAAATTTTAAACTT
>JAQGAH010000636.1:0-29659 GCA_034696885.1 Lepidocyrtus paradoxus | reverse complement strand
ATAGTTAATTTACTATTATATTCAATTATATAGTTTTATAATTTATATCTCAAGTAGCATAATCAGCTGACACATATGGAAATTGAGAGGACGCAGCTCAGCTGAGTTCCTCTCAATTTTACCAGAAATTTATTTTCTCTCATTTCATATAATAAAGATAGAGTTGTGAAGTGCGAACTAGACTTTGCGATTTACCTACCTCACTAACTTAGCAAAGTTTTTACGGGATTCTTCAAAAATGGATTGTTATTTTAAGGTCCGGGGTTATGCATTCATTATTAAGGTTTGATCTCAAAAGCTGGGAAAGGAAACTGGAATAATATTAATCGTGTGGATTTTAAGCATGCTGCATTTAGTATTTAACGTGTCTCAGCAAATACTAATATATGCATTTCACATTGTGTTGGAAGAAGTTTAAAAAGTTTGTGTCATTCGACACAAAAACAGCACGCATTCATCCGACTGGGGACTTATGACGACTAGGTCTATTCAACAACGTTCACTGGACGTGGAGATTTCGAAATCGTCAATTTTAGTGTTCCTTCCATTGTCAATCGACGTAAACGCTGATGCATTAATGACCTTAATTGTAATCGATTTTTGGAGAAACCTATACGAACTACTTAATTATTTACACGTCTTGTTTAAGGAATTTCACTGTGAACAATTTGGTATCTGTTTCGTTTTTGTCCACCGTTTTCAAATGTACAGTCATTTTTACTTCACAAATTAATTTATTCACAGTCACAACTCAAATAAATAAACTTCCAAAATATCTTAAGAACAATGAAATCAAGTTTTCTCATACTTAAATTGATCATGATAAACAAAAGAAATAGTCCAACGTTCAAAGGAACTAAATCAGCAAAAATTACATTGACATATTGAATGCAGATTAAACACAACTTATAAATGAGTGTGACAATATTATATTCCATAAAGTATTTATTACATAATGTGATTTTTTGCCGTAGTTTTTATCTCGTACTGAAAGAATGAGTACTGACAAACAGGTAGAATAGTAATTAAAGTGATTTAAGAAACATTATACTATTGAGATACATACAACAAATCAAGAAGCAACTTTGGATGTGACTGGGACATTTGTTCAAACGACTTTGTCTTCATAACGTCTTCCTTGTTGCTAGAAATCAGAAAATTAAAGTTGTTTTAATAAACACAAAAATAAGGTTAAACTCAATTGGCACATTTTTTAAAAACTTTAACAGTAGTTATTTAAGTAAAAATTGAATTAATTTTACCCGTTGATGTATTTAATCACACGTTGTTTCAATAGGTTCGCGTTGTAAATATGCGCCGTGATTAAAACTTGTGCAGCGTTCTCTACGTTTAGTTTCTTGGAAATAGTGTACTCGCAGTCCTCTTTGAGTCCTGCCAAATCGTACTTTTCGGCAACTTGAAGAAGATCTGGAGCTCGTTCCCGCAACAGTTCAGTTTCGCCAGTGTACAGATATTCTAACATTGCCTTCACAATGTCGTCTTCGAAGTCTGAGATTTTTACTGTGTTCAGTTTCTTTTCCTTCATGTTTGTATTAAACATAGCTGCAAATACAGGGCTTCGGGCTGGAAAGGAAATAAAAAATCAATTCCATCAACCTATAATACATTTGATTAATTACAGTGAGATGCTCCTACTAGATGCGAAATATGGGGCGGAGGTGGAGTATAGATATGCCACGAAACGGCTGCTCGTATCTATACTTCACCCGAAATATGAGATTAACATCAACACAATATACCTAATTTGAATATTTACATACCTGCAAGAACATTCTTGTGAGCCATGAAAGTAGAGTTATCCGTAGTAACTGCAATGTCGGTCATCACAGTGTCCTTGAATAACCTTCCAAAATCGTTAGCAAGCCTTTCCTTTCGCCGTTTCACCATTTCTTTCTCTGGTAAACTTTTCTTGTCAGCGCCACCATTACAAATTTCATGTTTTGGGTTCCCCTCAATCCATATGCGACAATGAATTTTAAGAGTGTCGTCATTTACAAGACGCCGGCTTGAAGAAATCAAGTCAGTCGATAGTATAAACTTTGGCCAACCCCAGACTTCACCCTTCGTAAATTCATGGCCGTTCATGGTAGCACTTTCTGCAAATGAGTCAAATCAAATCAAATAAATGTATAACATTACTTTTTAAAGTACTAAGTAATCATAAAATTGATCAACAGCATCAACAAGGATACACTACTCTCGAAACACTCATAAATACCTGCAGGACATCCATCTGCATCCAGTATACTAATCTGGTACCTAGCCCTGATCTTTCTATTTTTGGACGTATTTTTATCGCCAAACGCCGTTAAACGCAAATACACCGAGACCCATTCCAGCTCCTCGTCCTGGATATCCTCCTTTGGCACTATTTCCAAACACCTAAAATGGAATAAAGTGTAAATTTAATAATCAATTTTGGCAGTTCACGGCATAAATCAATGTGTGAAATTGTGTGCGATTCTAATGTTGGCATGTAATATGTATATATACATACCAAGAATGATTGCTCTTAGGGCCACCGCGGAAGATGGGGGACCACAACTTTATTTCTTCGCTAAATGTAGAGTAATTCTTAATGGACCACAAAAAGGTGAAAGTTTCTTGGTGGTCGATCTGTTAGAAATCAAGCATTTATAACTGTCAGAAAATATGTAACTATTGAAACTAGTCTAGTCATATCAATGTTATTTGTAATATGAAAAGTGTAAGATATCCGGAAGTGTAACTTTCGGAGGTCCAGTAATTTGTAGTTATTATAAGTCGTCGCCCTTTTGGATAGCCAAGATTTGACGTATTGCCAAGTCTTGGTAAGTTAGTTGAGATAAGTCTTGTAAGGTCAGATTCGTAGTCAGATAACCGTAGTCAGATTAGTCCACAGTATCTTGTAAACGTGTGATAATGTCAGTAGTAGAAGTTGAATAAAGTACTATAGTCTAGTATAGTATAACCGTCTCGTCTTCGCTGTTCTTCATAAATTTATTGTTAGAAAACACACCACCTTTTTCGACAATAACAATAATTATAAACATTACATGTATGCAATTTCAAAACATATAAGTTGAATTATTTATTACCTCCGATACTGCCCAAGTGTCTACGTTGTGGGGGCCATACGTAGGATTCTTTCGTTTCCGTGGGTTATTATTACCTCCGACCGCATGCGCGTCCCTCGCCATAATGTTGATTAAACCTTTTTGGTCCGTGTGGTGGTCGTAGGACGTTAATTATTATTGCGTTGCGATTACGATCTCGTTCTCTGGCTCTGTATTCTCTCTCTGCTGCCTGGTCTCTAGCACTGTAATTGTAATTTATAGAAATTGGAAACCACTGTCTCGAAATTACAAAAAAAATCTACAAATTATAAACAAAACCAACAATTTAAAACATTAAAAAAAACAACTCGTAAAAATGCTGATGGTAGTCGGGATATTTTTCGAACCGATAACCTCTTCAGCTCAGAAGTACACTGGGGAGAAAGATAAGTCTACCAACAAAGGTGAAGACAAACGAGTCGACTGAAGAAAGAAATGGTCAGTTGTGTAGTTTTAACTAAATTATGGCTGTCACTACATGCACTGTCCGACAAAATACACAGTAAATAAATTCCTGAAAGCTTGTAAAGCTTTAAATCAGACCTACATCCTTCTTGTTTATGTAATCTTGATATTCTTGCTTAGTTCAATCATCAATGTAAAACTATTTCTTGTAATTCTGATATTGCTAATAATAGTGATAATGATAATACTCTGCTGAGAGTAGAAGCTATACTTGTCGTGCTAATAATACACTGTGCTGAGAGTAGATGAAGTTCATCTTGTGTGCTCATGTGCTGGTAGTAATAGCCATTCCAAAGGGAACATCCAAAGAGAATGTTATTTTTTGGTATTCTTATTAGTATTTCCTAAAGTAATTTCTTGCAATTCTAAATGTACCATAATTCTTGTAAATCGGTATTCCAGTGTAATTGGGTGTTTGGTGAAAATGAGATTTTTGATAACGTGAATGTGCACGACAAAGCCAGCCACGCGCCCACCCACCCAGCCACGTTTTTTCTCCTAGAAAAGAGAAAACTATATACCTACATAAGGATGTAGGTAAATAACTCATCAAGTGTTCCGTATTCTTTACAGCCCGGTTGAACGTGAACCTGTAGCATTCACCAATCCATCTGTTTAGCCTTTGAGTCCCTCTGCTGCATGCATTCTTCAAGATAGATCAAGTTAACTGCCGACACAGCCAATAATGCATTTGAATTGACCACATTTCTTGAGGCGGAAAAATGGGAAGGGCATTTTGATAAAGGCCTCTTTCATGTGCATCTTGGTAGCCCAAGATGCACTATCTTGCCCCTCTTGGACTGTATCTGTCTATTCCAAGTTGAAAATGTGTGGTATTGGATTTGGGTGATGCAGCCCAACCCAGAAGCTATTTTTACTTGCAAACAGAATTGTCTGGAGAATTTAAAGCCAGAACTGCAAAAGTTAGTTAAGGAACTTAGAAAGGAAACGGCAATTGCAATTAAAATGTTTAATTAGGATGAGAGGATCAAGAAGATCCAATACAAAAAGTCGGTATGGCACATTGCAATTTGCAAATTGCCAATTTAAAGTGGAAGTGAAATCGATGAATGATGTATAATTTGTATGTAGGTATGTATTACATATGAAGCGAGTGTTAACCTGTTTTTACAAATGTTTTCAATAGTTTAAAAACATTGGAGCAAACTGATGGAGGATAATAACTGCCAATCCAACTGCCGATTTGGATGAGGCGGGAAAATGGAAAGAATAAGTACTGATTAACTGATATAATGCTTTGTGCATTATTGGTTGAAGAAGAAGGTCTCTTCTCGGTAGAAGGTTAAAGGCATGAGCGAAGTCAGTTCGAGACGATGACTAAAGCATACTTTCGAGTTTTCAATTTTATCACTTAGATGAGGTCCTCCAATCCTTAGATTAATAAACTTTCTCTTATGTTTACGGAATACCTTTAAGAGCCTTAAAATTTAATGGATTTTCTGATAACTTCATAGGGACATTTGCCAATTCAGACTCCTCAGGAGAAAGTCATGATGAAGATAATTAATTGCCAGCAAAAATTCTCAAGGTCCCCACTTTACCAAGCATCGGCTGCTACTTCTTGGAAGAGAGAAGGTCTCCTATGCTTGCATTTATTGGCTTGGTATTGAAGAAAGCGCAGAGAAATTCAGATAGGTCGAGTTTACAGAAATGGTAGCTCAGCGACACCCTCCAACCCCATCTCATACTTCTTGTCATATTTCCATTCAGTTTCTTTGTTCTCCGGTTGATGGAGTGCTATCCATCGAAATGGTCTATCGCAAGCTTCATGAACTTCATTGAACTTCCTTTTCTCTATAAAAATCAGTTGCGTTAGGGCAGATAAAACCAAGATACGTGCTAACTAAAGTGCTAATTTTACGATCGGAGTTAATTTAATAGCCCATTGTCCAAATTCAATGAATTCATAAGGAAAATCCGCAAGAAAATCATTTCGTCAAAGGCATTGACCATTAAAACTTTTAAGCTTTAAACATTACATAAGATTGGTACGATGAAATGTCATATCATTCCAATTTATCTCTATTCGTAAATTGACTTGAAAATGATGACATTTCCTTCGATAATGAAAACTATGCAATCGATTACAAATTCTTTTACCCAAATTGAAAATACGATGCAGAAACTCTTGTTGCTTCATAATCTGGGGCTTGTAAAAAACACCATTCCCATGAAAATGTACAAAACTAATTGAAAAAAATGTATCACAATTCCATTCAGTTCCCTTTGAACTGGGCTACCGGAAAACAGAAATTAAAGTAACGACTATATTTATCTCCCATTTAGCTCTGTGTTAGGCACGGAAATTAATAGGGAGAGTTGGAGACGCTACCAGAGTTTCCCCCCGTGAAGTACCAAGTTTGTTTTCATCTTCTGTGAAATTGCAAAATGAAATATCTGAAATTATACAGTTGCTACGAAGTATATGGCTAATATCTCAACACGACTCGGATAATATGTGGTCGGTTCGACCGAACAATTGAAAACTGTCTGCCAAATCTTTCCTCAAAATTACACTTAATAATTATCTGACCCTTGAAAAAAAAACTAGCCTCGATTTCGTTTTGTACATCTCGCCTTCTACATGCAGAAAGGCACGGATGGTGATTCATCGGACAAGTGGTGGCGGGGCCCTGCCCAGACGTCGTAAAAACCCAAAGTTATGAATGAATGGGTCATTACCACCGTGCAGCCCATCATCATTGTTGTCCTTCCAAATGGAGGCAGGCGTGCACCGATATATGCTCAATATGAAGATGGTGAAGATAACTTTCGGGGAGTTATGAACCACTTAAATCAAAAGTTGTTAAAATCGACTTCATTTCATTTCTACTTTAATTACATAATATTTCTAAAACTGCGTAAGTTACTGAAAACCACTGCAACTTTGGCATAATGGTGGGTTTAAATTAAAGAAAAAACGCAAAATAAAATTACAAATTGATGAATCGTGTTCAGTAGATTGTTAATAGTTATTATGATTCGTTTGATAACTTATATGCTAATGTAACTTAATTACTATATGGAATGTTACTTTAAATATTGAATAAAACTTAAAAAATTAAAAGTCGAAAAAGAGCAAATTACCAGCATTGTGGAAAAGTTACAAATTTTTTATCGTGTTTTTATTTTAATTGCCATCATTTTAATATATAGATGAGATAAACCAACAAAGATTACCAAATTAACAAAAAAAATCATAATGAATGATAATAAATCAATATTAATAATAGTAATGAATTATGACTAACTCTAATAATAACGTCACTAGTAACTTAATACACTGATAATGAATAATGATAAATCAAAAAGGTAAGTAATAATCAACAATTAATGTAATTAATGTGTAAACCACACTCCCCGAACCGCTTTATTTTGTTTGTTGTTCAGATTTGATGGCAACGCAGGGTTCAATGTGTGAGGTGAGGATGGACTCTGCGAATCAAAATACACAAAAAAAAACATAATTAAAATTTTTGTTTTGATTTTGCAAAGCGGTTATTACTTCCTAATTAATTTTTCTACTAAAAAATGATTCATGACATTAAATGTACCTTTCTAAGTTCTCAGGGGGAATATGGGTTTAGAGAGTTTTCAGAAACATTGTCATCGCTGTAAGCACTGTCAAGCGCAGACAAATCTGGCGGACCACCAAAAAGCGAGGTAGTGTTAAAGCTTGAAGCCATACTGAACGGAGACGGGGGATGGGCACGTTGATCAGTTGCAGTGATCGGAAGCATAGGTTGAGCAACATTGTTCATTCCATATCCACCACCAGCAGCAGATTGACCGGTACCTGGAGCTCCATAGGGCGCCTGGCCAACACTTCCTGAGAAGTTGGATGGAGCTGGCTGAACTCCAGCAGCTTGACCGTTGGAGCCAAATTGGTTACTATGACAACATTTAACAAAATAATTCTTAACCTTTTGAAATGCAAAACTATCATCATACGGCTATCATCCATCACTAATGCAATTAAGAGCTCAAAAATTAAAAAAAAGTGTTAAATTACCCCAGTGGAACGATCTGAACTTGCTGTGGAGGCCAGATAGCATTTGGAGCCAACTGCTGATGTCGCAATACGACATCGTAGGTTCCCGGCGTTTGGAAAATGTAAATCCCCTGAGCATGAACGTTGACTTCCCTCAAACTCGGCATTAAGTCTTCCAAGCAATCCCCGCAAATTCCAGTTAGTTGTCCACCGCCGTTGCCATTACTCGTGTGGTTAGGACCATTTGGGACAGGATTCACAACCATTTTGTTTCAGCGCCTGTGATAAATAAATACGAGAACATTTAGAAAGTTATTTTCAGAACTTACATGACCTGGTTAAATCGTCAATTAAATACACAAATGGCACAAATGTTTTACTTAAACTGCTTATAAATTAGTTTTTCACTTTGAAATAGTTACAAAAGTAATTATAAATATGTAACTTACCAAATTAACTCGACTTAATTCAACTTTTAAACTTTTAGACTGGTCAAAGTGTTTGAAATGAAGAAATTAAATTGGAGTCAACGAGGAGGAAAAAAAATATATCTGTTTAGTTTCCAAGTTTAGAGAGAAGTGCGACTGAAATCTCAAAACTGAGGAGGATTAAAGTAAAAATTCAACTGTTGTTGCAAGATGCAAGGGAATAACGCGAGAAAAAGTTGGCCACAATGGTAAAAATGTGAGATTCAAGACTTCAAAAGTATTTATGTATAGATTCCATTTCCAACTACGTTCTTGTTTCATGCTCTCTTCTCTAGAACTATCAGCATTCATACAATCAAAAATAATCCATTTCCTGTTCGATTGCTCTGGAAACGTTCGCTTTGATAAAGAAAAGTCTCATTTCTATTCCATCCTTGTATGGGTTTCTATAAGCTGACATGATTCTGGGTGAACATGGGTTGATAAAGATTCAATGAACGTTTCTTATCTCCTTTGCTATTATAACTGAAGAAATCCCATACCGTATACAAATCAGTTCATCAAATGTGAAAACTGATAAGACGGAGATTATTTTTTCCCTTTGGTAAGTCAGTTATCAAAGTAGTCGAAGCCCAGAGTAGGATTAGGGACAAGGATTGAGTGGATGAGTTCGAATGAATAGATGAAGATGCTTGATTTGACTATGACTAGTTAGGATGGAATGTGGAACAAATTTAGCTCCTCAAAAATATACCCTACCTTATACTATGATAACGCATCGGTGCGGTGAGGAATGAGAGTCAGGACTGAGGATGAGAGATAAGAGATAAAAGATAAGGAAACCAAGATGATTTGCATATTTTCTCATGGTTTGTCCTCCAGGATCAGGACAAGAACAAAATGCTCATGATTAATATGAAAGTACATGAATGAGCAAAGACAAAGAGCGGTCCAAATTCATTTTCCTGACATTGATAATTCAAAGACTTACTTTGACTATGACAATTGATAATGGAGAGTGGGTGCCTTCATCGCATCGGAGTTTTGATGAAAATGTGAAATGAAACTCAACAGCTAAACTGATTATATTTCAATAGAAATTAATAATATTTTTATTGACCTTATCTAGTTAATATGTTTTTTTTAGATCTTTTTGCTTAAAATTTAGAACAACTCTAAAACATTGTATGTTTTGATTGTACAATCCATCCATTTCTTTTAATGCAAACTCACTTTACTTGTTCAGTATTCACATTATATTACAACGGTCTACTTAGCTTTGGAGTACACGACTAACGGCGAGGAATGTATTTACACGATATGATTCTATTTAAAAGACATTTTCATGCTTACAGACTAATAAAAACGGAGTTAACTTGTCACTAACATTCACAACATACGATTTGGGGTACAAATGAAATTGGGTTTTAAAGATTCGTATTATCTATGCATACGTGGAGCATTTAGTATGATCTAGGAGTGAGTGTTATCGTAACAGTTTGACTTTCGGTACAAACAAATCTCATCGGCGGGACAAATCTGAAATGCTTTGGGTGTAAAAAGATAAATGCCCTTAAACTGTTCCCATATTGAACACTCCGCCTATCTTTAAAGCCAACTTATGTATGTAACATTCTAATTAATTAGGACTTGCTAACTATCTCGACAAAATAAATAAATTCCAATCTTAACAATTTTGCTATTAATTTTATTAATGAAGAAATAATAGCGGAGAATTTAGCATTACTTTATGCATATCTTTTTACCAATTTACTTAAAAATATGTTTCGCTGTGCATTAAAGCCTAAAAAAGGTAATTTAAAGCAAATGATGTAACCGGATATCCCTCTTCGTGCTCTCATATGACACTTTCAGCATTTATACTAATTTCTAATTTAAAAAGTTTACAATACATTACATTAACCTAATCATGTTCATTAAATCGAGACATCTAGCGAGATATACTGCACATTATTCATGGAATGGTGGATTATTACTACAGTGTTTGGTTTAATATTTGGTATTCCATTCACCTTCCATCGGGAACCAATGAAATCAAACTTGGCTATGGCTATACTAAAACTAGATTATATAATATATACTTAGTTTGCTTAGAAATTAATTTAAAAATTATTTTTGGGTGACATTATTCAACTTCATGTAAAAACATCATAGGCATCCAAATCCCATAACCTACTTATGGAATGTTGCAGACTGGTGGAATGCGATACTATCCTAGATTGAAATCATTGTAAAAACTAATAATAAGCTGAAATTTGTTATATTAAAAGTGGATATGTTTAGGATAATTATTTTTTTTACACTAGCCTTACTCGTTGAATTGTGTACAGTAATGCGTAATAGCATAATATTTACATAAGCGATAGTGATTACAGTTAATTCGCCCCTCACTCAACACTGGTATAAAGATCAGCATGTAATTTGTAAATATTTAACTTCCGGAGATGTCCGATTAGGTGACAACTGAGAGTCAACCCCTTGCGCTCCAGCTAGCGAGACTACACCTGATGGATGGGGAGGCGGTTGAGGAACCCAACCGGACCTGGGTGGTCCTCCATCACTGCCGTAGACGTTCTTGGAAAGTGCTTCCGCTTGTAAAGAGATCATGAGTCGTGAGGCGGCCTGGCGCTCAGCCTCCCTCTCCTCTGCTGTCTGTCGCCTGGAAAACATGTGAAAAATCCCAATATTATTTTCTGCGAAGAAGGATTAAATGACTTTCACTTAAATATCATGTCATGTCAAATCCCTTTAAGCATTGTGTACAAAAACTAAGCCAAAATTGCAACATGATAGATTTAACAGGTTTCACGGTTGATACCATCTCCTCACAAAATATATTCCCTCCATCCTCCTCCACATTTTACAGTGCACTTTATCGCCAACAATCCATTCAACTACATTTCAAGCTCATTCTCCGTAAAATCGTCCAATTCCTTTTAAATAAAGCAACACCTGACTCATTTTATAACACATCATCATGATCATCCCCATAGACCCTGCCTATAATAATTCCCATTCATCTAACCATCATTTGAATGGCTTCACTCACGACATTCGATAAAACAAATAAGAAACCATGGATGAAAAAAATAAAGTAGCGTTTTTCTAGTTGACGGGTTACGCCATAATAGGCACATTGCATTGGAGTGGAGCGTGTGTAACGTACACCTGGAACAGAAATAATATAATATCATCTCGATCACCATCACTACCTTGTTAGTATCCAAGAAAAACAAGATATAAAAAACGACTCATATTTAGAAGGACGATTGATGAGGTAATAATTTGTAGATGGCAAAAATGATTGATAGCTCCGTGTTCCTTCTTTTCTGGGGAAATAATATCCCCATTACTGGGAATGGTGATGGTGCATGATAGGAAGGGAAGTCGACACAATCTAATGCGATGACTGAAAACCATTTGATCGTGCAGTCAAGTAATAGAATGGAGTGGTGGTGGTGCTCTATGAGTTTTCAGCTTCTGTCTGCCTCCCGAAACAAGACGGAGGGGTTTAATGATGCCCTACAACAATTTCTACTCACACGAACCAACCCCAACCAAACCAAAACCCAAAGCCGAAAAAATTGTTATGAGCAATATCATATTAGAAATATTAGGAAGGCTTCACGCCTCAGCTCAAACCCTTTTTTCCAGAAGTTGTGTAAAATAAATATTATACTCGGGAGGAGAGCAATAATGGATTGTTATTGTCTATGAAGGGGATTAGGATTACATGATGTGAAGTGGATGATGTGATATGATAGGATATGATGAAATGAAAAGTGTTGACTTTGTCTATGCTTTGGAGTGGAGTGAAGCCAAGTGAAGAAATACTACACAGGAGGGAGAAGGATGAAAGATGATGAAAATGTGATGATGATAAATATGATGAAGGTCATGATTATATGATCATGTTCATGAGATTATCAAGACGAACTTCTTCTTCATAAGATCTGTTGTAAACTTTTGGGACTTGCTTGTATGATTCGTATTTATTCCTCTTATAATGCAATTCTGGAGATGGCTAATCAAATTCAGGACACCTTTCCTCAACAAAGAACCTGTCAACTTCATTGTTTGAATTTATGCAAGGGATTATGACGTTGTAAAATGTAAGGTGATATAAACGTAGTAAAAACATTGTTGAAAGGGGGAGTATCATTGGGTCATGACCGTGCCAAGAGATATTGCCCATTTACGGGGAGACACTTTACATAAAGATAAGAGGAAGGCTGGGATGATGGGATGATGGGATGAGACTCTCATTCCTTGTACTTTGCAGTTGTGTAATGAGGGCTTTGCTACTTGTGTTTGTGTGGTTGGTATTTGTGGTTATTTGGTGACTGGTGGGGATGGTGACAATGACAATAACATAATCCATTCAATTCTCACTCTCCTCCTGTTTGCCCTTCACTGATGATGAGTAAAAACAATAGGTGTTTTGCTGTAACACTCTTCATCATCTTCATTCCATTGCATTTTTATTTTGGCAAATAAAATTTGTACTTTTGTCGTGAACGAGAGATAATGAAATAATGTTGACATAATTATTTCTGCATTTCAATCGTAAAATTTGATTCCAAATTGCAGGTCACTCGAGTCATGATTCATGCACGGAATTGCACGCGCAGGTTCTTTAAATTAGTGAGTTTGGGTGTAATTAGTTGTGAAATTGCATTTTAGTTGGAATTGGGATTCATGCTAAGATATAGCAGTTAAAATTCTATTTTTGAACAGTCAAACCGACAAAAGATGTCTATTACACTTTTGTGAAAAAAAACTAATTGACGAAAATGCACCATTTCCGTTTGGTTTTGCATTGCTTGTTCCCATTCCACAATACATTTATTGCATGCGCCACGCAAATGTGAAAGACAATCGCCAATGACCACCACCACCCAACCTCATCTTTTTTTTGTCGTAATGCAGCAGAATGTTACCAACCACTTTTATGCTATCAACATCCCTGTTACCAAACAAAGAGGTTAATAAAAATGACACGAAAACAAAATAGTTGGACATACTTTCCTGAAGTTTTTTATGAACTATTTGAACATGCGACATGCCACGCTATATCCATACTTTGAAACTTCACAAGGTTCATGTACAGCAATAAAGGGAGATTTGCATCATCAAATTGACTAAGATCTGTGCGCAAACTTCATTAACAATATATTTAAATAAATTATCTGCCCAACCAGACACAACTCTTTGCCATTGCTTATGAATTTTTAACTATTTTTGAACCAAAAAATTCTCTCCTTTTTCTCAAAAGGGTTGTTTTCTTCCCAGCTCTCAACATTTTTAGAGGCTCATAAAGATAACGTAAGTGAATTGCTTTATTTGAAGAATGCTTTCCCAGATTGGAATTGGAGACGTCTTCTTTCAGCCAAAAATAAAAAAGGAGAATGTCTGTCTGCGATCATTTCAACGAAGAAGAGAAAAATGATAAAAGACAAAAGACAAAAGTTCTAAAAATATATCTGGGTTATATCATAAGCCATCAACAGAAAAAAAGCTCATTTTTACCCAATCAGTAAAAATATTTAAAACTTGCCTTTTACTTATCATCATAGCATACCTCCTTCAAACTGTCTTTACTAAATTGGGTTTGTTTTAACAACACAACTATTCATTTAACCGGGGAGCAACATACAATCAAATATAGATCAGGATGCTGACGCTAGATTAGGAGGATCTCTGTATCATTCCATTTTTGATCGATCACTCCGTCATTAAATAATGATCATGATGACGACTGTGATGACGGACGAACAACATCATCATCCTCATCCTCACAATGGGAATCATCACCTTTTAGTAAATATGTGATTTTTAACTGAAGATAATAAAACAGATATTTTCCCCTTTCTCAAAAACTATCATTATGATATCATTTTTTAAAGCTAAATTTATCTTTCTTTTTCTCCACTTTACCCGAAAAAAGGTACTCATTTCATTTTTCCCATATCAAAGAAAAACAAAAATCTCAACTCTTTCTAAAATGCCCACTCATCTCTTTCTAAATAGGAGTGGGAATAGTCGAACTTCCCACCTCCAAAATACTTCTTTAAAAAGCTACAAGCCGATAAGGGGTAATGTGCACAGGCGACGATTAACAGCTCATTTCATCAGCTTGAACAGCCAGAACTAAATCCAGGTATGAAAGTGATGTCTAGTCATATTCTAAGAGAAAAACTAATCCAACCATTTATTCTGAAGAGATTGTTATTCTTTTTAAAAGAATCAAAATAAGTGTTTTGCTCAGCCTTTTATAAGAAACCAAGTCTAACTATAACTATATTACTACCAAGTTATATGTCATTTATCATGTCTTAAGTGAGTATTTCGTCTTCGCACGTTTCACCGTAAATTAGTTAAAAAGGGGGAAGCCGAAAGGGAAATATTTTGTTGTAGTTCATTCACAACATGTAAAATGTAACAGTTTAACAAGTTTGAATTGGAAGGAGTCAAAGCTAAGGACAAAAAAACCCAGCCTTTCCTTGCCCTTTTGCACAAAGTGCACAACATCAACCATGTCAGTTATCCTTATCGGGGGAACCTAACTAAATGCTCGTCTTCAAAAGGATTTTTTTCCCTCTGAGGATACTGACGGGAGAGAAAACTTGTTGTCAAATAGCCTTCACCATTTACAACATTCTTTGAAGAGCCATCATCATATTATTATTGAGATAGCAGAAGAGTGACTGATGGGATGAGTCACAGATTGACAGTAGTCTTTAAGCATTATCATCCATTTAAAAACGAAAATAGACGAAAAGAGTTAAGTTTAGCAAAAATCAGAGTAAAAACCAAGAGTGAAAAAATGGAGAGGATCGGCTCAGTAGAGAATAGCTCCTGCCGGGGGTGCGCTCGCGCTGTGTGAAGCTCCTCTTCTCCCTGTAATTAGTTGGGCTAATGGTCTTTCCATGTCACTTAAACACTTGGTATCATCATGTCGCCAAGCTTTTTACTCTGACTGTTATTATTACGATTACATATATTTATCAAGTGGGGATAGGACTGGATCATGATGATGAGGATGACAATGATGATGTGAGTAAGGAGTTGAGTGAGTCGCGAGAGAGGAAAAAAACGTTTCTTTTAAAAAAGCATTCATAAATGCTATCTATCATATGAGCTGCCTCAGGATGAAGATGAGCTTGATGTGTGCGGGGAAGATTCTCTCGCCTTAAATCACTTAACTCCTTCACTTAAATACATTTCTTCTTGGATTATTGTCTTCTCCTTGTCTTCATTCTTAAAAAGGTGTCTTGCTGATAAAGCCAGATAAGCAGTGAGTATATGGAGAGGGGCAGACAAATCAGTATATGAAATTAATGGGATCCTTTGGGCTTGTCAATAAGCCAGTGACGTGATCAGGTACTCATGTAAAAATGCTTTATGGAGTGAGAGAGGACATATATATTCTTGTCTTGTGTGCTGGGGATGTGTAATTATTCAGCAGAAATGCGAAAATCCTGATGGCTCCCCTCCCGTTTTTTATATCAAATATATATTGCGAGGAACAGGACTCCTTTTAAGTTCGCATGGGTAATTAATTGAATGGTTATTGACTCTCCCCCAAAACCAGATTTTAAGATGAGTATAGATGGTTGGAAAGATTGCCAATTTTTTCCTGTCCATTCATAAGGAGTAAGGAGGGAAGGTGGAAGCTATTTTCACCAATTTATTTATTTTTTACCAAAATGATATGGAAAGGTTTTTTTTTTTTTTTTTTAAATGACAACATCCCTTTCATGTTAGGCTGTAGATTCAACAGTTTCCGTGTGGAAATCCAACCAACAGTAACTAACAAGGCCTAAATTCATGACTAATAAAAGCCCACAAATGCTAATTATGTTATAAAGGAGGATGATGACGACAATAACAAAACAATATTTTCCAAAATGATGAGCACGAAACATGAAAATAATGATATTTATCTGTAAAGTTATTGCTCCCATTTAAAATTCAAAACTACATCCTTTCCTAGCTCCAACTCAGCCATGCAGGTGTTAATATTTTTTTACGAGGTTCACTCCTTCTCCTCCACAAGCCTATCAGCAAAACAATAAAAAAAACATGAATAGCCAAGAACCGGAATGAATCGTCGGTTCGTTCGGTTCGTGTGCACAGGGCACGATTTCTATACAAAATACAATTGAAATTATCAGTCCTCCTCTAAAATGTTTTCTTATCTTTCCTGTCTGTCAGAAACAATGCGAAATAATATAACGTATCATTACTTTTGCGAAATCCAATACATTCCCAACATGAACTATATGAATTATACGCCACTTTTTTATGATACGGTTTGGCAAAACTTCTAGCGTCAGGTCACCACCGCGAACCATGTCATTACATAACTCCATACCAGCCACCCCACCACCTCCACTACCAACTTATTACTGTAATATTATTATTAAGAGTTACGAGAAGAAAAGTGGTCATTACTATCAAGCAGATCAGCATCCATCTCCATCGATCTTTTTCTTCCTTCTTCATCAACAGCTTTGTGAAACAGGCTTGTTCAAACAGCCGCAAAAAAGAAACCTAGCCACCCCTCACTAGTGTGATCCAAGCATGTTTCTGACCTTCCGCATCTCATTAAATTGAGAATACATTTGAATACTTGGATGTAAGTAAGATGTAGTTGTTTGTAAGACTACAGTAAATACATCCATTGTCATCATCATCACACCACCACCATCACCACCATACATACCACCACCACCTACTCCTTTTTTAATACCACCGCAACGCAACAATGTACGTACGAATTTATGCAATGGTCCGTTTACTCGTGTAAAACTGTAAATAATAATGTGATTGTTGAGAGGAAAAGCTATTAGAGCAAAACTATATTTTCAATGGTGAATGGATGATGATATATCGGAGGAGATAAACCGCAACCGCTGATCATATCGTAATAAAAAAATATTGGCAAAAATAATGTTTTTTTTTGTCATTCTTTTTCAATCTATTAAAAATGTATGCAAAAAAATAAGGAAGAATGAATAATGCTTAAAAGGATGATGAAAAAAGAGGGTGACATAAAGTGACATGTGATTATGCAATTTAATAAATATGCATGTAAAAAACATCCTCATCTCAACTTACCTCCACTTAGTACGTCGATTTTGAAACCAGGTTTTGACTTGAGCATCAGTCATCTTCAGCGCCTTGGCTAAGGAGGCGCGTTCCGCAGACGCGAGGTATTTCTGCTTGTGAAATCTCTTCTCCAGCTCGGCAATCTGAAGTCTTGTAAATGACGTACGAGGCTTCTTCCTCTTGGGTGGTGTACGATTTTGATAAGGATGTCCTATTCTCCTTGTCAAAGCCAACGATGCTGAGGAAGAAATGAAAAAAAAAACAATGTATGAAAAATATCATCAAGTTAATGGATTCCTTCAAACCTCGCCAGCTTTTCTCAGATACTCCACTTTTAAACATTGCACCATAACCATAGATAAAGTAGATTTCCATATTTAGCCAATTCACAACTATTCCCATTCCACAGGTAACAATCTCCAAATAAAAAATACCGCCTATTTCCAGCTAATTCCAAAGAATGCTCACATCTCCATTGCTGAGGTAATCAGGAACTTCATATTTTACATCTCAATCCTGTTTTCGTCATCAATAACCCTTCCTTATTATCAACCAGTCAAAATACACCCCGCATTTGTTTTCATTTCCCAACAAAATACTTCCCATCCTTTCCTCCTTTCCCTCCGATTACTTTCCTGTACGGAAGGAAAGCAGAGGAGTTTCAGTTCGACAGAGTCATGTTGGATCTGACAAGGGAAAAAATGACAAATGACAGAGTGTACCAAGAGACGAGGCGTAAAAGTTGTACTCGTCTCCTAGCCCTAATCTTCCCTCCTTATGCGTACAAGTGCCATGAACATAATATAATATTCTAATTTATATTATATTATACATCTCCCCAAAGGGAAATCCTATCGAGCATGTTGCCATTCGATTCCTTCCTGATGCGTACCAAAAAAACCGAGCGATATTGCTCAGCCCGTCGCGCTTAGCTGAGTTTGAGTCCCTTTTCATGCAGATAAAAGCAAGGCGGAAAAACCTCACCATCAAAACTAAACATGGACCGTTTCCTCCCGTCAATGATGCAAAGCTAGGCAGAGAGTTAACTTTAAATGGCAAAAGTGGGCGCACAATATGAGCAAACTTTAGAAATAAAATTATGTGCCATCATCTTCTTCCAGACACTTTATTCCAGGAGTAAGGCAATCCAATGCTTATCGGCTTGTTTGAGCCCAGCCGATAAACGGAGACGAGTCGTCGTGAAACGAGCAATTTTTTTTTCACCGATTGGTTTCCATTTAAGTGCCACTGACTTATCTCTCGGGAATATAATGGATGCTGAATTATTGAGACGGCTGTTTCATATGCCGCTCTATTATTTTGTGCATTAGAGCGGATATCTGGGTAGAGGAGCGATGGGGAACGAAAAGGAACGCTCATGGGTTGGATGAGAAAGAAATGGAAAACCTGTTAGTAGAGAATAATAATAGAATAGTAACCTGGGCGAAATGACTGATAACAGAATGACTATGTAAGTCTGTAAATGACGAGAGTTTTCCTAATATTCGAGAGAAAAAGGTCATAGTTTTGTAAAATTTTGTCATTGTGATGAAATTATCGTCAAATTGAATGATTTTGCTTGCTTACCATGCAGCCTGTCTTTGAGAAGAAGGGAGTTCCTCGGATCAAAGTTACTAAAGAGGGGCGCAGCGTTCAAATCTAGAGGCGAGTGCTGTCCCAGCGCTGACTGACCAAATAGCTGAAAATTGGACAAGGGCCGATGAGCAGGAACTCTGATGACTTGATTGGGAGATGTAATAGGGCAGGGGAAGTTAGGAAGGAATATCGAACTATAACCAAAGACTGGGAAGGGATTCACACCGCCACCGCCACTAAGAGCATTCTGTCCCCCAGTTGGGGAAGAGCCCTCATGATTACCATTTGAACTTAAATTGTCCATACTGGAACGAAGATTATCGCTGCCCCCATGAAGGGAAGAAGGGTGCTGGTGGGAGAGCTGACTCTGGAGATGAGGATGCTGCTGAACGACTCCATGGGCATTTTGAGAATCCGGAGTACTCCTATTAGAACCATCCCCTGTTTTGCTTCCCGGAGAGCCGTGCCGATAATCATTCTCATGATCCACGGATTTACTTCCGCTTGACCCACTTCGATGATTATTGTTGTTACTATTATTATTGTTACTACAGCTATCCTCCACATCATCCATCTCCACCTCAGAGTCCTCAGAGTCATTACGGACATCCACATCCGAGTCGGACTCGATGTGGTGGTGCTCCGTTGCAGGAGGAGATCGACTGTGGGCTCTGGAGCCCCGTCTTGAATTCCCTAGCCTTTCACTTTCCCCCTCAACCTGAGGGTCACGCTGGGTTCCATGGTAATGGATGGTGTGGCGGTGGTGGCGGGGGGAGGTATGCTTGGAACTTGAAATATGATTATTATTCTGACGATCCCCTCCACCACTGAGGAGTCTCGAGATGGAAAAGTTTAATAAGGGGGAGCACGTGTGATGATGCATCGTCTTGTCAGACTGATTACTATCCACTGAGATTTCAGCTGTCTCCACTTCCGAAGAGATTCCTGTGTCTTCGTTCATTCCACACATTTAGTGGGGTAGCAGAGTTCCTCACAGGTTAAATAATATTTGAGAGGATGACGGGGAGAAAAGTACTTTTTTGGGGAACGTGGCACACACTTTTTTATCCTGTCTTTATCCCCTTCTTATTCAGTTCTTTCACCTTTTTTACCTTTCTCCGTGAAAAAAGTTTAGGATCTTCTCTCATCACTTTCCCCCATATCTTTTGACTTGAACGGAATGCAACTTTTATGAGAAAAGAAAAATAGATGTAATCTATCTGTCACTTTCACCACTACTGTGGCAATCCCTCCACTTCAAACTGAAACTCACTCAAGTCGGGAATCCCTCCCTCGGAGAAATGATATATTTGTTCTTTTCTTTAACTCAATCTACTGTCATATCTCTTCTTCACCTTTTCTATTCAGTTAAATCCCTCGATAAAAAACTGTACTTTTTTTTAAAAACTAGCTGCTTATTTTATCATGAAAGATCCACCTTTACCATAATCCTTCTTATTTCCTCAACACAACTTTCTCGCACGCTTGTCACAAGAGCACATGTCTACTCACTCGGCCTTAAGGACAAAAAATGAGGAGTAGCAGGGTTTTTCACGGAGCTAAACCACACTTGAACTGCTCTTGAGTGAAGTGGCTCCCTTATTACGAACCGACTAATGCAACTAGAGCTGAGGATATGATATTATGCTTCAGAGTGACTGAGTCCCCAACAAATATTGACTAAGCCATTCAAGTTTCACTTTGAAACTCTTCCCCTTCCACTTGGACGTCGTTGTTTGAGGATGAGTAGCAGCGGAATAAAGTGCCACACGACAAGAGATGAGGAGTCAACAACGCCAGAACAAAAAACTAAACAGTTTTCATACACTTGCTTCTCTCTCTTTTCATACACGATTATTCAATTCAAGTGGTAGCAAGTGGCTCAGTATTGGCTATACAGGGGGCTCTCCTCCTTTCACTTCTATTGCTGTCGGGTTGGACACTCACTTAGCGTAAAGCTCCGTCTCCATTTATGAAAGGGGATTCGCTTTTTTCGAGAGTGCGGAAAAATATATGAAATGAGGGCCACATCCAAGAAAGATCATCCAACAAACAGTTTGTTTATGTGAAGATGATAGAAAACATTGTACTGAGACCTCTCTGTAGAGAAGTCCATGTCTCTAGAAGGGAGAACAATACTGTTGTGAAATGGTCATGATCTCATGATTCATAATATGATGATGATGAGATGGTCCTCGTTCCTTCTCGTATTTTCCTTTGTTGTAGAAAAAAGCTTTATGACTTGCTGAATTCCGTGATATTGATACAGCCGACTAGGGCATGTTATGCTATTGCATTGTTGTAATCGAAGATCACAACTTGAGGAGGAGGGGGCGCAGGCTACTGTTCAAAAAACGGACAGACAAGACATTGCATTGTACTGCGTCGACAGTTGATGTGTGCGTGTTTGCAGACCGTGTTTCCCATCCCACATCCCGTGTTATTTTGTTGATTCGTGGTAAAACACTGAGGTATATTGGTGATGGTGGCTGAGGTGGTGTTCAGGTCGTTTAAGTAGTTATCGTACTTCCTATCCTTACCTGAACATGGATGTATGTTAAGTATGTGAAAATGACAATTCATGACAACTTTTTTTAAAGAAAAGTTTGGCGAAAATAAAGAGTCAAGATTTGCAATACTGCATTCATATCTGTTAAACTGGCCATATATAGGGAATATATTCTTTTTGCAAGTTCGACTTTTTTACCTTGAATTGGGGTTAATAAAACAGGGAGCATTCCTCATCCAATCCAATCCCTCGTTGATCGATAAAACAAACTCGTTTAGTCTTAATCCCAGGCATTCTTTTCATTTCTACATAAATGGAGAATACGAAACTGGAGTATGTAGTTTTTTTTATTGAGAACAGGTGAATCAAACGCAACCACAGTCAGACATGTACATTGGATCTAACCTTGCATAATTTTTACGAATTTTGACGAGCAAGATGCCTGGTTTGCTTGATCTTGCATACTCTACTCCCTTCAGAAGTATGATTACAGATCAGTTTAAAAAAAATAGCGGATATGATATGGACAAGCGCAAAACCCTGTCTGGACTCCAGTTCTGGATGAGAGTGTTTTCCCCTAAACGCTCTATTAAAAAATGAGCAGTTCTACTCAATATGCAATGTCATGGAAAATGTGTGAGCATTTTTTATGAGTTGGCAGGAGCATCACTGACATGTACAAAAACTGGGAGAAGAGAGAGAGAGAGGAAAAAAAGAAACAAAGAGAGAAATAGGATTAGTCGAGAGTTGAGAGTGGTGGCCGCGCCTCCACTCACGGTAGCCCTCCAATCCTACCAGTCTAACCCTCCCATGGGGCTTCAGTGAAATGAAGAGAGTAAAGGAAGAAGGAACGGCACACGAGTTGCAAGTCAAACTGGTTTATTTTATACGCATACGAATAATAATCCATGCATATGTCAGCATTTTATGCTCACCCACCACCTCCACCAGCTAAGGTGTATGGTGAAGCAGGGCCTCGTCTTCCGTCCTCATAATTTGTTATTGGTGATGATGCTGATGCTGATGCGGCTGTTGAGAAGAGCCAAGAGCCCCTCTAGTATTTTTTTTGCAGTATAACTGCTCTCTCAATTCGCTGTTTCGTGGACAATTGCCAATTTAATCATGATAGCATTTATAGAAAGCCTGTAGTTTACAGCTATTAACGTCATTTCCTAAAGGTTTGGGGCCAAGTACGTGAAAAGTAGATGTCAAAGTTTAACAAATACAGTTTTACAACTATTTATTTATTTCCTTTCAAGCGGGAGTGGACTGCAGTGAGATTTTTGCTCCATTTTGCATCCATTCCAACCTCATGTCATGTCTAATGCCAATCTGAAACCAAAATGGTAGGAACAAATCCTTCTGGCCCTTTCGACTTGCTTTTTTAGTTTTAGAAAAAGCATTGTCGATGGCCTTAGTCAATATTGTTGGTGGAATATTGGGAAGAAAACGGAGTCAAAATTAATTCAATGAGGGAATACGCACTAATTTCAATTTTTAAAAACTATGGCCATGAAATTCATAAAAGTTAATAAAACTACTTCAATAAATAAATCTGAGCAAGACATATATCTGGTCTGTCATCCCATCATCAGCTTAACAACGTTTCAATAACAATTGCTTTAACAATATCATCACTTTTCATGTAAATCCAAGTCCCGCATTTTTTAAAATAAATGCCTTTCTCTCAAAAATCCAACCAAGCCGTCCAACTTACAATATAAGCATACCAATTTTAGACAAAAAAATTCCCACTCCCTCTTTATTTTTGAATATCAATCCCAAATCGTCCTCATCCCAGTCGGCACATCAACCCACCATAGGACATATTTAAGGTAATTGCCAGTCACAAAAATAGGAGTTTTTATGCCCTATTACTATCATGTTCCTGATGGGATTTACCAGGATAATAACGACAATCATATCATGCTGATATTTCAAGCCAGGTACAAAACTAAAACTGTTTGTCCTTTTTTTCCTCTTTCTCGACAATTGGAGCTACACGAAAAAGCCTATTCATATTATTCATGATGAGAGGATAATGACGAGAATCCTTGTCATAATAATCATCCTTTATTTTCCTGAAACAGTCATCTTCCTCCCCCAAGCCAAAAGGGATGAATGGTCTTGTATGGCGGCATTGTAGTGGTTTGGTTAGCAATTGATATGTTTTTTAATGTAACCTACATGGACGGAATAAAAAAAATACACACAAACAATCCATATGCCTCTATCCCTTATAAAAATAAGTGGGAGAAGTTGAAGAGGAAACGAATCATCATTTTTACAAGGGAAAAACGTTTAGCAATTATTTTGAGACATTTTAACTTTCAGACTGCTCATGAGAATCCTCCTAACATGCATTTCATATGAGGGATTAAATGTCAGCATAATAACCATGAATAGGTACAAGCTAGTCCCCCCCGATCATCCTCAAAGTCGAGTCAATCATTTTGATTCCAACTGCCAAAACTCATTTTAAACCAGAAGATAAAAAAATATGTAATCATAATAGTCCATTCAATACTAAGAACATGGAAAAAATTAATACGTATGACAATTTCAAATGGAGTTTGTGGTTTTGGCGTTTTTGTTCCTCTTAAAAAAACTATTAAGATTAAATAACTCATGATTATTGGTTAGGTTTTCAGGATTATATTGTAGTAGGGCATAAGGAATGATGATGATGATGATGATAATGATACAATTTTCACTCTAACTGTTGTACTTTACCGAAGATGATGATCGTCATTGCTGGGCTGACTCTTGCTATATGATGTCCTTCCTTTTCATCCTCCCTCCTTGTAATACACCATCTGGGCTTTTTTGTTACAGTTTCAGTTTTTTTTTCTACTGAAATGACGACGATTATGTTTGAGTTGATGACAGTGTTGATCCTGACTCTGATACTTTATGCTTTATAATGTGATATGAGAGGAGGAGGAAATGAGTGACGAAGATGAGGACGAAGGAGTAGATAAAAGTGAACCGTGTAATTCAAAATTCAAAAAAAATGTAATTGGTTCTGTAAAGAGGGGAGTTGTTAGTTGAGGAATGAAAAAGTCAAAGTCAACTCACTCAATCTGGGAATATGGGTAGGGAAACGAGGGAAGACAACAGTCAACTAATTTTCTGTCTTTATGGAATGATCATGTTCATGTGGATAGTATTTATATCAAGTCGCAGATGGGCTTTGTGGGGATATGGATGGTGATGAATATTATTGTCTTTCTGAGTCACATCACTTTCGTAAAGTGATGGGATCTTCATCATCATTTTTATTGCGATGAGATATGCGAGGGGGATAAAAAAAAGTTTTTCAGAGTTGGAATTGAATAAGCTTTTGGTAGCCTTGGCTTTTCAGCTTGAACTTGGTTGGAATAATAGTTTTGCTGCTTCTGTGTCTGGAAGGGGTAAACTGAGACATTGAACTAATCTTGTCGAATCTTCCATTCCGTCTGTCTCCAAACATGACATTACATGTATCAAAAAAGGCAGAAAGTTTTTATAATTCTTTTGTTAGCTTTAACACTACCAACCAGTGTAGTCGTAATAAAATGACTCATGGTGCGTAAAACTTCCTGAAACCCCTACGTAATCACAATATTCCTAGCCATTTCTATAACTCTGCCCCTTCATTTGGCATTCGTACGTGAATGCACGTCCCCACGTCCGTCCTCATCGTCTCCGTCTCATCTCACGGTGGAAAAACTCTCCTACGATTCGTTTTCCCCCCTATTCCACGTTGTCTAAACTTTACCTTCGTATCATATCACATTACACTGATGTAATGATATGGTTCTGGTCAGCATAATAGAATCGCTTTGAGTAATCTCATGTTTTCAATGTTAATCGTTTTGTGGATTCCTTCAGACGTGACGATTTAGATTGTCCTGCAAATCTCAATCCTATTAACTTTTTTTATGAGTTTTAGTCGCCTTAATCTTGATAGTAGGAGTGGATCATCATCATCATGATCATGATACCCTCTAGAATAATAATAGGGGAATGATGCTTTTAGATAGATAGGCATTTTGTAATATTATTCATCCTTTAAAAATTCCCATTGTGCCAGACTAAAAAAAAAACGATGTATATGAGAGGATGGATAATGACGATGATGTTGAGTTGATGGGCTTTTATTTGCTTCAAAACTACATGATTGCTTTGACGTGAAGCTATTTGCGCGTTTCCCCCAGCGCTATTACAGCTCTAAAAAATATTGTAAATAAAATGGCGTCTTTATCCGCCATTTGAACTGATTGTTTTGCAACCAGTTTATTAAGGCCTGTCTATAGGAAACTTTGTGATAGATTGTAAACGCTTTTAAATGTTTTTTTTTTTCATTGTGGGAAAACTATATCCAAAAATGATAGAAATTATTTGGCAAAATTGGATTCGATTTAAAACAGTTTTTTTACCATTCATCCAAGCCATAATGATGACTAAAATGTGAGCATCTCTGACTCCACTCCATCACCAACTGGGGAAAACAAGATTGATTAAAAATGAAAGAGGATAAAATAAATTGTTTCTTTCTGAATGGGAGGAACGTCAAGGGCAAAGCATAAAAGTACAAGCGTGCAGAGTACAGACGTCACCTTTTTCATAAGATGCTTTTACAAAAACCTAATAATTTTTACAATTTGATGATGATGACAAACAACACTCGCACGTTTCCTGAGAGTTTTTTCTTCTTTCGAGAATTAAAGATTTCTGTAATTTTCTGTAAATTGATCATGAAGGATGATGATGATCAGGATAATCATCATAAAATGGAATGGCTATCATATAAAATTATAATGGGGGCTAGCATGTTGTAAAAATGACACAACTTCCTCGATAAAAAAGCATGTGGATGTGTTCATATTGTTTCTCGAAAAACCATTTATCATCAGCCTATCACTCATTACAATATGATTTAATATAAGTTAGCAAAAGCATAAGGGGCTTTGAAGTAGCTTGAGAAAAGAAAAAACTGTTTGTCCACTTTGGCTATAGAAGTAAAATGGGATGGATGTTGGTAACTAGGGGAAAATTGAGGAAACCACGTAAATTGTTGTCTAGGTGGTTATAGTCATCATTTTCGTGCTTGGTGTAACTCGCAATTTTTCTTTCGACCAATGCATTAATCTACTGAGAAAAATTACTGCTGGTGGGTGTATTTTTTTTTCAGTTTGGCTTTTGCTGGCTACTCCTTGCGTTTGAACTTATTTAAGTGCTGCTGTTTTAATCGTGTAGAATCCCCAAACATATTTTTTGTCAATAATAATTATTATAGTAATGTGGATTTTGTATAGTTTGCTTGCACACAGGTATAATCGCTTTTGCATGCAAAGCAACAAATTCG
Organism: Lepidocyrtus paradoxus; assembly: GCA_034696885.1. Lineage (NCBI taxonomy): Eukaryota > Metazoa > Arthropoda > Collembola > Entomobryomorpha > Entomobryidae > Lepidocyrtus > Lepidocyrtus paradoxus. The sequence goes on along the minus strand of JAQGAH010000636.1, from coordinate 3,048 downwards.
ACAATTTGCTTTTACATCAACATATTCATTTATCAAAGCTTTTGATGCATAATAATGATATGATGCATGCTACTTTATTGTATTTCAGGCCCTTCATTATCTACATGGAATGTGGCGGGTTTTAAGTGGATATTGTTGTCCCTCTTTGTTTTAAAAAAGTTTGGTTAGTTCACTACTACGTATAACTAACTTTCAACTTAGAACGTCTTCAGGGAAAATGACATTTTTTTTTATAAAATAGAAAAGTACTTTATCTTCAACTCATTATCTGTCATGAAAGTGTGAATTTAATTAGTTAATTGTCCATCATATACAATTCAAGTGTCCCATTCTGAAAAAGAAAATCTGACAGTGCAAGTCCTGGGTTTCTAGTTAGCCGAGCATATTTACATCCGAGTATTTCTTTCCTTCCACTAATTGCCTCATTTGACTAGGAATGAAGATGAAACATGTTGAAATAAAGTAGACGATGGCCCATTAACCAACACAGCCATTCAATCCCGACCCTTTCGCAACAACTGTAAATGTTCGTTAACTATATGTAAGAGCTAATAGCCATCCCCCAGACATAATATATTTAACTATTCATGAAAAGGGTTGAGATGGCAAGAGCCCCCAAAAAATTATTCAGAATAATACAAAGTACTGCAGTTTAAGAATAATTTACTGTGCCTAAAACGCACCAGATCTATTCATATGATTATATTGTGGGCTTGAGGCCTAAACTGGTGCAGCACAGAAGAACAATCCATTTTTTTTTTCAGGTAACTTCAGCATTATACGGGTAATTACGCGGTTCAGCATAATAACGCCATAAATCTCCCATCTCATCTATTGGTAAGATGTGACCACAAGGAAATTAAACTTGTATTTAGACTCCATTCCAAAGCCATCTCATCTCATGGCATAATAAACATGATGCAAAGTGTGTGCATTCCCTCTCTCTCTGGCCATTAAAACTATGTTTTTTCAGCTTTCCTCACACCACACACTTGATGTTTTTATGAGAGTGAGAAGCTCATCTTCTCTCTTTATTACGTTTTCACACAGTCCTCTAAGGCTAACCATTATTGCCAATTACCGTGCTGTCAGAAAGGCCATTATTGCATAATTTCCTCATCCAATATCACAACTTTTCTGGGGAGGACTACACTTTTGCACACGGGCTCCACTTTATGATTCCTCCTAGAACAAAACTAAAACATTCCGGTGAAGAAGTTTCTTTAAACGATCGTATTATAATGTGAGCAAATAACGCTCAAGCTGTTTGCAACGTACAAGGGATATGTGTTGGACTTGCGTATTGAATTTATTAAAATTGTGTTAACATCTCTAGTTAAATTGCTTTCAATAGATGGAAAACATCATCATTCATACGAAATAGCCGGAGGCATTGACAAGCTTAAACGAAAAAACATGTTTTTCAACTACTTTGGATTAATCCAAACCATCGCGCGAACTTTGAATTTTAGCTTTTAAGCTAAAAATCATTTCAACCAACAAAAGTACGATGAATTCATGAAATAAGCGATTATACTGTTGCCAGCTGCTGCTGAAGCATATTAGCACTCCCAAAGAAGACTGAGTGGAGTGTTATTTTTAAGTTCTGTTCTGAAGTTTAATTAACTTGTGTCAACAAGCCGTTATCGTACTGTACCTCAATTTTAACGTTCAGTGCTCATGTTTAAAGTTATTTTAAAGCAAAATTTGTTTAAAGTCTGCAATTACAATGGGACCAAAGCGATCAGGAGGCAGAATTCGGAAGAATAGGAGCTCCTTCTGCTGGACTCCAGATCTACGATTGGGAATGGCGGTGTATGTGAGAAGTAATTACGATGCTTATAGGGTAAGTAAGAAAGCTCCAATTGAAAGGTTACATAGTTTGAAAATTTAATTAATGGCAAGGAAAATGAATGATATTATGTAATTATATATTCATTTTCGTCGTTCCAGAAAGCTCTTGGATCTCAGAAGAAGATGAAGTTTCTTCGCCGAATGAGGGAATTTTTGGAACTTCAATGTGACGACACGCAGCTTAAAAATGGATTTAACTTCTTACTTCAGAAGTACAACGATGTGGAGGGAAAACTTGCAAAGTCTGGGTTTGGCGTTGATCCAGAGAAAGGTGCTAGTCTAATTGCAATGTTACATGATTATTTGTTGTAATTAGTACGGTTCATTGGGCAGTTATTATGGTATAGTATTTAAACTAATTCTTCATAACTCTGTAATTAATGTATGAATTATTATAGGATGGATTTTGAAGCAGTGCCCGTTTTATGAAGTTCTTAACGAAGTAATGGGAACTCGCCCTAACCTTCAACCTCCATTTATTGTTTCTACGTCTGTTATTAACCATGAAAATGATGAAAGTAACAGCATTAATGTGGAAGGACCTTGAGATGTTAATCCTGCTGATCCTTTAGAAATTCCACCAACGTCACCAGCTAAATCAAATGTGAACGTGGAACTGAATGACGAAGTTGCAACTGATTCATAGGTAAGATTTTTATTATTTATGCTTTCAAATAAAACACTTGAAGTCTAACTTTGAAATCAAATATTTTTTGGAGGTTGTAGAAACAACTGACGTGTCACAATTGGAAACAATTAATGATGCCAAACCGGTCAAGAAAGAAAATGAACCACAAAAACGAGATGTATTGACTATGAAGTCACTTTTGGCAATGTTTGCTAAAGTTATGACTGAGAAAAACGAAGAAAATCTGAAGATTGAAAGGGAAAAACTTCTTGCAAACAAAGACCAAAATGAAGCAGAGCGAGAATTTCAAAAGGAGAAGCTGCATTTGGAAATGCTTAAAGTAACTATTTGTTTATTAACATTTTCCATTATAATAAAGTATATAATCAGAGTGAACTCTAATCTTCTTCCAGATTAACTCCCAGATTAAGATAGAGGAACAGCGTCTTCAATTGGAACAACAAAAAGCAGACCGCGAGCACGAAATCAAAAAACTCAAGTTACAACAACAGTTTGAACTACAGAAATTAGAAATAGAACTCAAATATAAAAATTGATTCACGCAA